>JANHAO010015150.1:0-14981 GCA_026873985.1 Saraca asoca | reverse complement strand
GGCCTTATATTCATCACCCAATTTTTTTCATAATAACATTAAAACACCTCACCACAAGTTCAACATAGAATTAAAAAATCACAACTAAAAATAAATGATAATGAGTCAAACTATATTAAATTATATGCCACAGAGATGCAAAATCAAACTTAGCAAAATGCAGAACCAAATGAATTTTGAATAGAACTAGGCAAAATGGATTTATTTTCGTTTGATTCGAGATATCAACAAACAAAATGAAAAGCCGAATAGATCAAAAAGCAAAAGTAAATTAAAAACAATAGAATTGAACTTGAGAAGGTGGGTATGCGTCGCCTATGGGTAACAAGGAAGAAAATGATGAAATCGCACCGGGAGCGAACCAGAGATCGCAACGAAGAAGAGAGGCGTTGGCTGCGTTTTTGATCGATTTTGCAGAAAATGAAATTGGGGATGGTAATACAACAAAATGCGCCGTTTTAGTTAAAACTCCAATGGATCATTTTGTTGGAATGTCCGTTAGATTTTTTTTTAAAAAAAATAAAATTTAAAATTAGCATATTTTTAATATTCCAACGGATTTTTCAACGGGTACTTTAGTGAAATTTCCATCCATCGAAGTTTTCGTTGAAATATTTCAATAGAATTTTAGTTCGTTGTAATATCTGTGGGAATATTTCAATGGAATTAAATCTCTTAGAATTTTTCATTGTAAAAACACTTTTTTCTTGTAGTGTTTGTCTACAGCTATATTGATGCTGCAATCTTCACCCCTTTTGCTGTGTGTGGCAGATCAGCTTCCATAGAAAAAAGAAAAAAGGAACGGCTAGTGCGACAGCGACAAATTCCAGCGATCATCGACATGGTTGTGATGTCATCGAAGATAAAGGAAGAGCATTGGCTGAGAACCATTGGTCCAAAAGAGGAAGAGTTACAGAGAGAGAAAGCCTACCGGGAGTATTAATGGGCCTGTCCAAAAAGTAGATGTAGCAGTGGCCGTATTCCACGAGGGCCAAACAAAATTAGCAGAAAAGCAAATAGAAGAGAGGGTAAAAGTGGAAAGAAGATGAAGCATTTGGGTAGGAAAAATTTTCATCCAAAGCTGGCACCTGAAAAAAGGAAAAAAGAAAAAAAGGAACTGCTCATAAAACCCTCTTTTATTAATAAATATTGATATTGATGACTAGAGAATAACACTTTTCATTACTCATTTTCTACTAATATTTTACTAATGCCATATGTAAATATAATTTAAAACATACCTTAAGATTAAGTAACACAGAAAAATGCCACAATTATGAGCTTCCTTCACTGTTGAACTTGTCCTAGTTCATTGGAAGTTAATTTGAAAGTAAAATATGAATATCAATTATGGTGTATCAAGAATTTAAAATTTAACTAGTGTTGTACACAGATCAAGATAGCAAACATTGGAATAACAGCATTAAAGGTATCACTTCCAATATATGAATGATAACAATCATAACTCCCTATATGGAAAGTAATAGTTGGTAACAGATATTTCAATTAATTTATTATAAATAAAAATGAAGCTTGGAACAAGGTGTCTCAAATGAATGCTAAACATCTCCCATGTGATAAGTATTTACAATGAATAAACATATGCATTAGTTGCCAAATAACCTAATAATAGGCAATCACCTACCAATAAAGCTAGTTTAAGTAACAATTATGACTACTCACTGTACAATTCAAAACACAGACAAACTTTTCGTATAGTGTGCTTTTAAACAAATATATATCGTGTTCGGCTACAACTAAATAGATAGCAGGTTCAACAAATAGACAAAGGCTCACGAGCATCCATTTTGCATATCCAACCATGCAACAATGAGTATTATTATTAACTAATTTAAATTGCAAAAAAAAAAAAAAAAAAAACTGAAGATATCCTAAATGTCTATTACACACTAAGAAGAGTGCACAAAAAAAGCATCACCGGACATGACTAAACAATCAGCTCGTAGCCACCTACCATAAACTAAGATTGCATGATCGCATCTTATCTTACATACAACATTTTCCCCTAAAAATTGCACATGATTCCAATGCAAGCCATCAAATAATTTAAATTATATTAACAAAGCTTTAGCTTAAGTAACAGAGGAACTCGCCACAATTTTGAGTTGCATTCATCTTATCATAATTGGTTGCACATTGTCTTCATCAGGCTAGCCAACATAAGTAGCGAAAAACAAATTAAGTATATCAATTACAATTCAAGATTAAGTGCATCAATTGAAAAAAATAAACATATCAGGCAACTAATTAATTTAATCCATGAAGCTTAAATTAAAATTTTAGGTTAAATTATCCACTGAATTCATTTACTAAAAGAAAAATACCTTAAGCACAGAGCAAAAGGCTCACGACTCTTAATCTTGCACATGCAGCAATGGAAGCATGAGTACCGTTATTGACTTAAACAAAAAAAAAGCAACAGACATAAATCAACTACTAGTAAACCTAAAAGCATTAGCATTTATGATTAACATAGTATAAAAACACACAAAATGATCTCGTAATATCATGCGCTACTACTAATAAATAGATAGCATGATCAGTACCTAGCCGAAATACTCACAGCTCCCTATTTTGCATGTCTAGTTATAAAAGCATGACTACTATTAATCGTTTAAAACAAATAAATAAATTTAAAAAAAACAATTCAATAGAAATGAATACACTTTCCTCTAATAATTATGCTGACAACTCCCTGTAGAACAATTAATATTCACAACTCCCGAAAATAATAAAATGATGCTTCTGGACAAAAACAAAAAGAAAAATAATAAAATATGGCTGTAATTATAATGATAAAAACAGCCAAAAACTAATATAAATAATATCAATCAATAAAACTCAACAAAAATTGCAACATCACTGCATACTCTTGAGTGTACACCCTCGAGTTCAATTTAGTAAATCACTGCTCACCATTTAGACGGTATAAAAAAAAAAAAAACCTTGCAAAATCAAATCACAACATAGATAATCAATAACTAAATAAATCTAAACAAAAAGCAATCCATCATGAATCACAACAAATGATTTTATTTTAACAAACCTCACAATTAAGTAACACAAAACATGCCACTATGCTCAGCTGCCATCATCTTCAAACTTGACCTCGTTCATTGCAAAATGGAAAAAATTGCAGAAGGGCAACAATTGACACGAACAAAATGTACAAATAGTACAATTATAGTAATCAATGATATGAACGTAAAATTATTATAGAAAATTGTAATATCTCACTCCTTAATCCTAGTGGTTCTCTAAGTAGGGTGTTGTATTTGCATAATTTTTTTTTTCTTTGAAATGGAAATGATGTTTCATACATGACTATAATGTAATTCTTTTGAACCAATACAAAATTTGATAAAGGCCTACAAAGCCTTATACAAGAAAACAAACAATCAATGCTCCAAGCATACTTTGCCGGGGCACTCCCTAGGTGCAATAGAAGGCCTATCATTGGAGAGGAACTCAAAGTCAATGTTATACACAACATGACTCCCACATAGGTCCATAAAAAATACAAAGTGGATGTAAGTTATCACGTCTCAACCCATAGAATGTGATTGGTGTAGAAGGTCACCATTAGAAAACTCCCTACAAGCCTGACTATGCGAAATGACATACCAAGACATACAATTAGACCAATACATAGCTAAGTATACACATATCCATTTTAATGAAAATCTGACAAAGTTTTCTCTATTTTTTGGATGACCAAGTACAAGGCTTATACAACAATAAAAGGGCTACATGCTCACCACAACCTGTACAATAATACACAATATTTATGGCCCAGAACAACATAATCTGCACTTGTTGGGCACTCGACAAGTAACATACATGCATGCATATATTCTTACCAACTGCCATTGTTTTTCCACCATTTATATATCGTTATGCTCCATAGAAATGGTCCACTTGATCAAAGAGCAGATCCTATATCAGTGTAATGTGGAAGAAAGATATTTGTATCTTGGGGCTCTCAAAAACATTAAGAGGAGAGGAGTGAGTTTTATAAAAATTCAATAAGTAGACAATCCCATAAAAATAATATATATACAGATAAAGTTATGATATTCAATTAATCATGCACCCAACAGGAATTCAAGGTAAATTCTTAGTGGTAATCACAATATCATAAACATCCCCAAATTCAATCCAATATGCATGCTGAATATAAATATATCTATTTGACAGCCCACCCTTATTGCGCCAGTTCAATATATCTGGCAGCACATCCTTATTACCCCAGTTCAATATGCATGCCCAATATTCATATATTCGATAGTCAACCCTTATTTCTCCATCACACAAGCTAGTCACAAGTACTATCGGATTACCATTGGATTTCAATGGATCCGGAACCTCAATTTATTAAATCATTTGAAATATTATGCTATAAAAATAAAAACATAATTTCATTGCATCAAATAAATTTCTATGTGCATATACAACATACCATAAAGTTTTCAAAGGAAACTAGCATCAAAATTAATCATTCAGCAAAACCAAAATGTTCCATACAACACAATTATTTCAAAAATGGGATTTATTATGTAAGGAGGATTATCCACTCACCTTACACACTTCTTAGAATAGTCTAATTGCTCCTTAAAATGTTAAATCAGTTGACTTGGAGGAATCAAACTATTCAACTTAGTTAGATATAATCGATGTTAAAATTATCTTTTAACTGAGATTAAAGATTTTCTAGCTAAGTACACATTCAACATTAATATTAAACTTCAATAGTAACTAAAATTTTAGATCAAATAGTCAAAATCACCTACTTGAGTTTTCAGCTAAGACTCCAAATTTGTTGGTGTTGGTGTGCTTAATCCTTCATTAGAAACTTTACCGAAGCAAAATGACACAAAAACAACAGGAAAATTTTAGCTTTCATTAGCTTTGCATAGTGAGGGTTTCAACTAACCCATCTTGAAAACTTACTGTAAAGTTACTATAAAATAAATTTTTTGTTCTACAATTACTCACCACTATCAAAAGTGTAGGTGGGGAGCTCGCCGCCAGCCTAATCGTCACCGGTGAGTTAGTTCACAGTGCTAGCTGAACTGCACTATTAAGGAGAGAAGAAGAAGTGCTGAGCTACAACCAAGTTGTCTAGCAAAGAAGGGATGATAGAGGAAGGAAGAAGGTGGTTGGACATCACTAGAAGGTAGAGGACCAAAGAGAACAAAGTTACTGGTAGTTGTAGTGGAGAAACAGAGCAAAGGGACTTTAGGAAAAATAGAGCAGATCATGCACGCCAGAAGGAGAGGAAGGATACTGACTAGGTATATGCTCTATTGGGTAGCAATGGCATTGAACAAAGAAGAAAATCATCGGAGGACACTGAGCAACCAGAAGCTTCAAGAAAGGGAGAGAGAATGTGTACTGTAGGGGAAGAAGGAGCCAACTAGGGTTGTAACATAAAAGGAAATAGGGCAAATTGAAATTTTGCCCCATGACTTTCCACCACCTTCAAATAGGTCCCTTTGGAAAAAGGAAAAATTCTATTTCGACCCCAATGAAAAATATTGAAATTTCATTTTCGTTCCTTTGAAGTTATTTTTTATTTTTTTAAGATATTATAAACTATGCCCCTAACAAAAGAATTCATCCTCGAATTCTAAAACATGATTATAAGTGAAGATTCATACCATTAAATCATTTGAAAAGCTCGGCATATTTACTCATTATGAGGGACTCAGGCTCCCAAGTCATTTCTTTTTCCCTATGGTTTTCCCATAGGACCTTCTTTGATGGATATTCTTTGGAGCAAAACTTCCTTACTTGATGATCAACTATAGCCACGGGATGCTCCTTATAGGTAAGATGGCTATCTAACTCAACTAGAACTTGACGAAAGATGTGTGATGGATCTGGCACATATTTCTTCAACATCAACACATAAGAAAATAAGATGAATACCTTCCTTTTGGAGGTAGATCCAACCTACATGCCACAATAGCAATCCATCTTTCAATAGGAGATAGGCATATATATCGAGGACTCAGCTTTCCTTTCTTGCCAAATCTCATTTTTCTTTTCATGGGAGATATTTTCAAGGGCACTCGATCACTCACTTGAAATTCTAAGTTCCTTTTTCTCTTATCAGTATGGGACTTTTGGCAGCTTTGAGCTATAAGTAGCTTCTCTCAAATAATCTTCACCTTTTCAGTTGCATCTTGCACCAAGTCCAGGCCTAGTAACTTTGCTTCTCTTGCTTCAAACCATCCAATTGGAGATTTGCACTTCCTTCCATATAATGCTTCAAATGGGGCCATCTAAATAGCAAAATGGTAGTTGTTGTTATAAACAAATTCAACCAAAGGTAGGTATCTCTCCCAGCTACCTTCAAATTTTAGCACACAAGTTCAAAGCATGTCTTTTAGGACTTGAATGGTCATTTTAGATTGACCATTTGTTTAGGGATGAAAAGTTATCCTAAAATGAAGTTGTGACCCCAAAGTCTCTTGGAAAGATCTCTAGAATTGAGCTCAAACTGAGTACCTTGATGGGATATAATTGACAATGGAACCCCATGTAGAGACACAATTTGATCTAGGTATAACTGGGTATGCTAAATAGCTGAATAGGTAGTCTTCACTAGGAGAAAATGGCCACTCTTGATCAAGCGATTGACAATCACCCAAATTGAATCATACCCTTTTGAAGTCTTGGGTAACCCAGTAAGAAAATCTATAGTCACTCTCCCATTTCCACTTGGCGATCTCAATATTCTAGTGTAAGCCTGTAGGTTGGTGTTTAGTTTTTATTTGTTGTCATGTGAGACATCTAGAAACAAACTCCGCTATGTCTCGGTTCATTCCTTCTTACCAATAAACCATCTTAAGATCTTGCTACATCTTATTGTTACTAGGATACATTGCATAGGAAGATGAATGAGCTATGTGTATGAGTTATTATCACAGATTAGAAACTTTAGGTGCCTATATGTGACCTTAAAAAGTTAAAGCCCCTTTATCATTTCTTGGCAAGCTAGATTCGATCTCTTTCTCCATCTTATTCAACAATCTGCCTAAGTTTGCATCCTAGCCCTATGTGATGATAATTTGATCAATCAATGGGAATTACACTTGCACATAGGCCAAAAATATCCCCGATTCTACTATTTATAATTGAACTCCACTAGTTTCTACCTCATATACCTCTCAAACTATTGATCCCCTATACACTTCCATATGAGCAAGGCTCCCTGTTGATTTTCTGCTCAAGGCATTAGCTACTACATTGGCCTTGCCTGGATGGCACAAAATGGAGTAATCATAATCTTTCACCTACTTTATCCAATGACATTGCCTCAGGTTCAAGTCTTCTGCTTAAAGGTACACTTTAAGCTCTTGTGATTTGTGTAAATTTCACATTTCTTGCCATATAGATAATGGTGCCAAATCTTCAAAGCAAATACTGCTGTAGCCATC
This sequence comes from Saraca asoca, assembly GCA_026873985.1. Classification (NCBI taxonomy): domain Eukaryota; kingdom Viridiplantae; phylum Streptophyta; class Magnoliopsida; order Fabales; family Fabaceae; genus Saraca; species Saraca asoca. Next base: position 7,515 of record JANHAO010015150.1, on the reverse strand, counting down.
TCCAGATCATGGGTAGGATAGTTCTATTCATGCTTCTTGAGTTGCCTTGATGTATAGGCTATGACTCTACCGTGCTGCATCAAAACACACCCAAGACCAATCTTGGAGGCAACACAATAAATGCTGTAGTTCCTGCCACTAGTGGGTATAACTAACATTGGTGCTGTAGTCAAGCATTCCTCAAGTTGCTAGAAGCTTGCTTCACATGCATCTAACCATTCAAATTTAGCATGCTTATGAGTCAACTTGGTCAATGGACTGATATAAAAGAAAAATCTTTTACAAAGTAATGATAATATCAAACCGAAGAAACTACGAATTTCCATGACTGGGGTGGGTCTAAGCTAGTTTTGAACCAATTCTACTTCTCTAGGATCCACACTGATGCCTTCTTTTGAAATTACATGTCCCAAGAAAGCTACACTGGTTAACCAAAACCCACATTTTGAAAATTTTCATAGAGTTGATGCTCACTAAGAGTCTACAACACCAATCTCAAATGTTGTTCATGAGTCTAGTCATCAAGGGAATACACCAAAGTGTCATCAATGATCACAATCACGAACTAGTCCAAATAAGGTTTGAAGATCTTATTCATCAGATCCATGAAAGCTGTGAGGGCATTGGCTAAACCAAAAAACATCACTAGGAATTCATAATGACCATACTGAGTTTGAAAGGTAGTCTTCCTTTCAGATTCACAATTGGTGGTAGCTAGATTGCAAGTCAATTTTTGAGAAATAATGAGCACCTTAGAGTTGATCCAATAGATCCTTTTCTAGGTAGTGGATACTTATTCTTCACTGTGACCTTATTTAACTACCTATAATCGATGCAAAGTCTTAGGATTCCATCTTTCTCTTTTACAAACCACACAAGAGCTCCCCAAGGAGAAGTATTAGGATGAATAAAACCCTTGTCTAATAACTCCTACAATTGTACCTTTAACTCTTTTAACTCAGCTAGTACCATGTGGTATGGTGGAATAAAGATGAGATCATTCCTAAGAACAACATCAATGCGAAATTCAATTTCTCACACCGGTGGCATTCCAGGTAATTCTTTTGGGAAGACATCTAGAAACTCCCAAACCAACGGCATGCTTTTGGCTTTTAATTCTATTGCTTCAGTGTCGAAGAAGAATGCTAAATAGGCTTTTCATCCTTTCTTAATCATTTTACTAATATGCAGGGTAGAAATTAGGTTGACGAGGACATTACCCTTATCTTTTTGAAGTACAAGGACCTCTATTAGTCAAGCTTCTACCTCCTCTAGCAGTAGGACTAGACACTAGGGGCCTTATGGGTGACACAAATCAAGGTGGAGCACTTTCTGATGCACTCGGGGCTCCAATGCCACCAGGTATAGTACAAGAGAATGGGTAGTCTCTCATCATGTGACCTACTAGACCATATCCATAACAAGCTTTAGCTCTTCACTTACAAACCCTAGAATGAAATCTCTTGTAAAATTGGCATGGAGCTAAAGCAGGTTGATTGAAACTAGATCCCCCAAAAGGGTGATAACTGGAGGCAACAACACTTGGAGGTCTTCTACCCTAAGTGCTTGCACTTAAATATTGCAATGGAAGGGGTACCTCATGTCTTTAAGAAAAATGTGCACTAAGGGCTACAAATGATTGTCCTCTGAATTCTTCAATAGTGCTATAGGATTTAGACTCTTTCTTGAACTACTTAATTCTTCCCTTGCCTCTCTCCTTTCTTATTGTCTTTGTAATATCTGTTAAGCCAATTCATCCACAAGGTCACTTATAACCCTTTGTAAATTTGTAGCCCAAACTAGGGCATTGAAGTAGAGGGGCCAACTAAAGCTCCAGTTGTAGAAGGAGCTTTTATTTTAGTTTAGGAATTCTTTTGTTGCACTTCTACTCATGCAACCCTACCTCGGCCTCTAAATCTACCTTGACTTTGAGGTATAGGTTAGGAAGAAGAGGGTGATTTGTGGGAAGAACTTTTGGACACTTCTTCTACCTGTATCCAAAATGAGTTGAAGATCGAGTCCTAGGTGACATTTTCCTATTATCAAATAGAAAGATTCATTTAAGTAAGGTTTAAACACATTGATACATATAGGATTGGAAGAATTAGACAACGCAGACATTTTCAACATATTCATGGTATGGGTATCAACATATCCTTATTCATGTGTCCTGCTCTCAGGTGCACTAACATGAACCCAGTATGCCTATCCCTTCATGGCAGTTAGAGACCTCTATCTTACACCTAAACCCTAGACCATGTTCTAATACCAACTTTGTCGCACCTAGACCCACAAAACATGACTAGCATAGAAGGTCACTATTAGGAAACCCTTTACAAGCCCGATCATGGAAAATGATATACCAAGGCATACAATTTGACCAATACATAGCTAAGTATACACATTTTGATGTCAGATTTTGGTAACGAGCCAAACTCTGGCCAACGAGAGGATTCTTCTAGGATCTCTGACTGTCAACTGGTTCAAGCACAATAAATTAGTAAAATATACAGAAAAGAAGGGAAGAGTAGTAAAAGGGCACGAGATTTTTAATGTGGTTCGGCCAAATTCGGATAAAATCAGACCCTACATCCATGGTAGTGTATTGTTGTCAAAGTATTTTTACAAAAATCTCAGCATATGATGTTTCTTCCTCTCCTAGTTTTGGCATATTCTAGCTTTCTCTCTATTTTAGCAGAGTTTCTGCCTATTTTTAAAGGTGCTTCCTTTACAGAAGGCTCCTTCCTCATATTTATAAAGGATAGGAGGTTACAATGGTAATTACATATGTAGTAAATCTATTACATCAATATTTATTATATAAGATAGAATGAACAGACAAAATCTTGTTATTCGACTGTTGCATATTGTTTTCAGCAGGTGGGCCCAGTGTGTCTGTTGGGCAATATATGGATGAGTCTTCTACCTAGTGAGCTACCAGGTTAGTAGTCATACTTCATTAGTTAGGTCGTTCAATCTGGGGTCGCTCCTATCCTTAGGATGGAGAGGTCGAGGTTGAGCTCGCTCTTTCATGCACGAGCTCAAGCTAGAGAGGTTGCTTCGCAATGTGACCTGATGGCAAAATGATCTGAATACCCTTCAAGCTAGTCCTTTACCACTCTTGGGCCACTTTACGAGTCCAATAGGGTGAATCAAATTTCGCATATAACATAAGCCACCTAACTCTTAGCTCACTTTGTGGGCTGGGAGTTGAGACTCTTTAATTTTCATTCAGTCAAAGTCTTCCTCCGAGATTGTCATTTCATCTGCTCTAGGCCATGCTCCTTATAGCATGTGTAAGATGATTATGGGTGAGTCAGCTTTATCCTTTTTTGAGGCAATAAATGATGACAATTGGGGGGATGGATCTACATCCTTCAATGGAGCCGGCCTTGGCTTTATATAACGGAGGAGGAATTCCTTCTACCATTATATTAAGCATACAATGGAGCTTCCTGATAAGTCACCATCATTTTTGGTGTTTTGGCCCTCCAATAGGATGTGTATGGTCTGTTGCATAAAGAACTCGAAAGATTTGGCTTCTCTGATAACATGGAGGGATCTCATATGGATTTTAGACTACGCCCTCTCAGCTTTGCCGTGAGGGAATTGTTCAGTCGGCCAAGTTCTTGGCACTTCTTGATTTTCTTCTTTCGTGAATCAAAAGGGGAGCTGGAGGCCGGAGAAAATAAAAAGCTATAGTCCTACCACTAGAGGTGCATTGGAAGAAGAAAGTTGAAGTCCCTAGTGGCTCACGAGCTCTAAGTAGCTAGGGTAAGGTCTTCCGTGGCCGATCCTTCTTCTTAGTCATAGGTTTTTTTCTTTGTATTTTGATTAGTCTGTATCCAGAGCTTTCTGATGTAGTTCTGCCTAGTTGAGGTCTTTTAATGAATAAAGTTTCCTTTTGTGATTTGTGTTTGTTGCACTTGTTTATCATATGAGCATTGTTTGAACAATCTGTGCGATCTGCACATAATCAGAAAATAGTGTGAGAGCTACAAACACTTGGTCGCACGTAAGTTATGAGTTAGAGCGATCTCTTGCTCGGGTTAATCCTATGGCCAAATAAGTAAATAAGTTAGTATGAGAATTGTGAAATAATAGACAAGCTCATATAAGAGCTGTGAAAGAATAGAGTTCGTATGAGAGCTACGAAATTAACAAGTGAGCGATCTCGTCCTCGGGCCGATCTTGTGGCCAAAGAGATAAGTTTGCATGAGAGTTGTGAAATAATAAAGTTCGCATGAGAGCTGTAAAATTAACAAGTGAATGATCTCGTGCTCAGGCCGATCTCATGGCCAAATAGATAAGTTTGCATGAGAGCTGCTAAATTAACAAAGTTTGCATGAGAGTTATGAAATTAACAAGTAAGCAATCTTGTGCTTGGGCCAATCTCATGGCCAAATGGATAAGTTCGCATGAGAGCTACGAAATAAGAATTGGCCGATCTTGTGGTGGGGGCGATGTCATGCCCAAATAAAAGGGTGACTGATATTATGGTTGGGGCAATCTTATGTCCAAATAGGAGGGTGACTAATCTTGTGGTCTGGTCGATCTTGTGCCCAAATAAGAGGGTAATCGATCTTATGGTCGGAGCCATCTTGTGCCCAAATAAGAGGGTGACCGATCTTGTGGTCAAGACAATCTTATGCCCAAATCAGAGGGGTGCCAATTAGGCAAATCACTTATCCAAAGAAAATTTAAAATTAGTAGAGTATCTAAAATATTTACATAATTTACAAAAGTTGCAGGAGTTTAAAAGATAATCCTGATAGAAGGGGACTGCTCTTACTTGGGGTCTTGCCGAGATGGTCTAAGCCGTTGCCTGGAAGGCTGCACAAGGTAGTCTTACAGATGACCTCTTTTGATGAGATCTTTGATAGTATCTCTTAGCACCTAGCACTTTGAGGTAACATGCCTGAACTCATTGTGGTACATGTAGAACTTCCCTCAGTTAAGTTTGGACGCGCTGGGAGTCTTCAAGGCTGGAGGCTTTCTGAAATCCTCGTTATCCCTTTCCATCACAAAGATCTTATCTTGAGCATCAGGCAGGATGCTATAGGTACTGTGACGACCTGAGAATAGGGGTCGTTCATCCTTGCTCTTCTTAGCGAGTTGATAGTCGGGGCTGTCATTCCGTTCCCATGATTACTCCTCTTTTTGTTTAGAGTTAAGCTGCTCACTTTAATTTTCTGTGAACCAAAAGTCTTTTCCTATCTGATTTGCTTTTTAGCTCACTCATAAAATTCACCCAGGTTGCTAACTGGGGACTTGTTCAGACTCTTGAATAGCTTCCCGCCTTTGCAAAGTCCTATTGAGATGACAGTCAAGATGCCCTTATCTGAGGGCTTCTCAACATTGTTGACCTCGCATCTGAAGCAAACGATATAGTTTTTCAGTGTTTTATACTTACTCTAGAAGACCGTAGTGAGATGACATAAGGGCAGCAACACTCAGTACTGATCAATGAACTTTTCTTGACACTCCTCCCAACTGCTAATGCTATGAGCTGAGAGGCTTCTGAACCACACTCGGGGGACTTCACCCAAAGTAGCAAGGAAAATGCGACTCCTGACTAGGGAGTTATAGATTTGGAGGTCCATCCGGATGTTAAACAAGTCTAGATGGTTATGTGGGTCACTATCTCCATCATATAGTAGAATGACTGGAACTTTGAGCTTGCGTGGGAGGGGTTCCTTCTCGATTTGCCTAGAAAATGGGGTTTGCTCCCCAAAATGACCTTGGTCATTTCGAGCCTGAGGGTGCTCTTCCAAATGGTTAACTTTTTGAAGGAGATCTTCTACTAATACGTCTAAGGCCCCCAGTCTTTGGCTAGAGACTTGGTGGCCTGGTTCACTATTCTAGCCATATGGATGATGATGTGAAGTCTACTCCTGGTTAGGCTCACTGAAATCTTCAACTTCAGGTGTGACGATTTTAGCCTGCTCTTGCACGTTCTGAGCTTGTGCTTGCACTAACATTGCAATTGTTTTAGCTAGCTCTCCCATCATGTACTCAAGTCTCTCTTGATGCTGGAGCCAAGTTTGTGGTCTGTTGGTACTGTTAGCAGTGGGAACTGGTTGTACTGAGCTAGTTGGAAGGACACCAGTAGTTACTCTGATAATAGGAGCAGTGGACAAGTCCGTCATTGTGACATGACCATCTAAAGGATCGGGTTGTGCATTTAAAGCTTTAGTGACTCTTCCCTTAGCCATTGCAGTAGGAAATCAACCAGAATAGGTGAGATCCCCACAGACAGTGCCAAAAATGTTGTCATTGAATTTTGGTAATGAGCCAAACTTTGGCCAACAGGGGATTCTTTTAGGATCTCTGACCATCAATTTGTTCAAGCACAATAAATCAATAAAATATACAGAGAAAAAGGGAAAAGTAGTAAAAGGGCACATGATTTTTAACATGGTTAAGCCAAATCTGGATAAAACTGAACCCTAAATCCACGGTAGTGTAGTGTTGTCAAAGTATTTCTACAAAAATCTTAGCATATCATGTTTCTTCCTCTCCTAGTTTCGACATATTCTAGCTTTCTCTCAAAGTATTTCTACCTATTTTTAAAGGTGCTCCCTTGGTAGAAGGCTCATTCCTCATATTTATAGAGGAAAGGAGGTTACAATGGTAATTACATATGTAGTAAATCTATTACATTAACATTTATCATACAAGATAGAATGAACAGACAAAATATTGCTATTTGGCTACAATAGATTATTTTTAGCAGGTAGGCCCGGTGTGTCTACTGGGCAATATGTGGATGGGCTTTCTGCCTAGCGAGCTCCCAGGTTGCTAGTCATACTTCATTAGTTAGGTCATTGAATTCGGGGTCACACCCGCCCTTGGGATGGAGAGGTCGAGGTCAAGCTTGGTCTTTCACGCATGAGCTCGAGCTGGAGAGGTCACTTTATGACGCGACCTAATGGCAAAGCGATTTGAATATCCTTCAAGCTAGTCCTTTGCCGCTCTCGAGCCACTTTGTGATTCCAACAGGGCAAACTAAATTTCACATATAACAACACATATCCATTTTAATGAAAATCCAACAAAGTTTTCTCTGTTTCACACCCACCATAACATGTACAATAATACACAATATCAATGGCCCAGAATAACACAATCTACACCTACAGGGCACTTAACAAGTAACAAACATGCATGCATATAATCCTACCAATTACGATTGTTTTTCCACCATTTATATACCTTAATGCTCCATGAAAATAATCCACTCAATCAAGGAGCAGATCCCGTATTAGTGTGATATGGAGGAAAGGTATGTGTATCCTGTGTCTCTGTAAAACATTAAGAAGAGAAGAGTGAGTTTCAAAGAAATTTAGTAAGTAGTGATAACACAATATTTTGTGCATTTATTTGTCTGCATACTTAACATTTTAAGGTCCAAAATTGCATGTTTCCTACTATGTTAAGATGTATTTATAGTGTGATGTCAATTGGATTCATTTTACAAAATTCTGCATAATTGGCCATTTTGAGCAGTTTCTA
>JANHAO010015149.1:0-14964 GCA_026873985.1 Saraca asoca | reverse complement strand
ATATTATTGTGTATTAGATTATGAATTTGTTTTTATATTTTACAGGGATAATATCATTTAACTACTTATGCAAATAAGGTGGGGTAGTAAAAACAATTATTAAAAAAATTTGAAAAATCTTAGCGGCGGTTAAACAAACCGCCCCTATGTAAATTGGTTCGCAGTTAAAAATTGCGGCGGTTAAGGTCACCCGCCGTTATAATTTTGCCGGACTACGTTTTACACATAGCGGCAGTTAAGGTCACCCGCCGCTATAATTTTTTCAGAAATGACAATTTTCAGCGGTTCAATCTAACCGCCGCAAAATGCACGCTGGCGGTGGCTTCTGTGGCGGTTAATTTAACCGCCGCTAATGTACTCAGTGGCGATTTTAACCGCCGCTATTTGCCCTTCTAAACTGCCTCTAAACCACACTATTTTTTGTAGTGACTAAACATATACAACACATTAGAGTATGAAGATATTGACTTTTTTTTCACTACCTCCACCAACAGAATACTGTAAATTTACATCAACACATACTCCTCCATCATTACCAAGCAACATATTCAAAACATCATCTAGTAAGTCTAAGTATGAATACATGTTTGAGTGAATATCAGCAATGGTGATGATCCTATCACCATGATGCAAAATCAAGTCGAAGAAGCCAAGCAAATCCATCCTTCTGCATAAAAATAAAAATTCAATCATTACAAGAACATTAACACTAAACCTAAACTAAACCCTAGAACAAAATGAACAACTAAACAAGAAAATAAAAAAAAATCATTGAAAAGAAATTGAATTAATTGCTATTGAAATAATTGAGAAGATAACTTAAAAAACCCACTGAAAATAAAAAAAAATTATAGCACCTAAAACACACCTAATCGCTTAAAGTCATTGAACAAAGTAAAATAAAAATACACACTAAAACATAAACAGCTAAACTAGCAAAAATGTCTTCTAAAATCACTAACACTATATACTAAAAAATACATTCAAAATCAAAAAGCACAATACACAGAACCTAGATTTTTCACAAAAATATTTTGCAAAAAATCATACAAATACTCAATAAAAATTCTTAGCTAAACTAGAAAAAAAATCATGCAAAACAAAGAATGCATGCAGTGTGAAAGAAAAAATCCAAAATCAAAGGGAAAGAATGAAAAAAAAATTTCACCTTCGACCACTTTCAATTAACCAAAGAATTAAACCACTAAAAATGCTCCAACCTCAACTACTTTTGATGAGGTCGAATTGCTGAAATCATCAATGAAGAAAAAAAAAAGGAAGAAAGGAAGATGAAGTGGAAATACCCAAATGCAATGTATTATGAAGTTTTCTTCAAAAAATGGAAAAAAGAAAGGGAATAGACAAGTTGTCACCCATAGAGCCAATAAGGCCAATTTTGTCCACAAATAGCGCCATCCATATCCATTAATTAGTATCAAAGGGTGAACTCCAAAATTGAAAATTAAGGAGAAGGAAATGTATTTAGCTAAAACTTTAAGGGAGGTGAAAGTAATTTATCCTTAAAAAATGTATTATAGATGGGAATTGGGTTCAAACCGTAATTTATAAACACATGTTTTGCGCCCTAGGTTTCAAAAGAATGGAGGGGAGAACGAGAGATCATTGAACTCTCGGTCTGATGCAGTAGTTCCACCATGAAGACTCAAATTTCAGACTCTAATGTGTTCTAAAAATTGTTTGGAGGCAAAGGGGAAAGAACCCAGAATTTTAAAGTCATTTTCTCTAAAATGTTAAACTTCATGTGTGCCTAACCATTTTGCTGTCCAATTTGAAAAAAGTATTGTCTTGCAGGACTTCTATGTATCACATCAACAAAAAAAAAAAAAAACAGATAAAAGGTTCACAGTAAATACTTAATTTGAAACAAATTATATGTATCCAAATTCAAATTTTATGAAATATATATATTATTAGAAATGAAATTGATCTAACATTAGGCTTGATTAATTACTGTTGATTTTACTTATTAATAAGATCTTAAATCTACGATTCTACCAACTCCTTGGGTTAAATCGGTGGATGACGCGCTTTTTCAGAAATGAAAAACTTTAGGTAGCTATCAATTCACATCTGCTCTACCTAATTGCTTTGGCTTATCTGTTTGCAACAGAAAACGACGCTGCGTAATAAACAATGCCATTCACACCTATTTCCCTAATTATCTTGGCAAAACCAATTCATAAACATAAAAAAAAAAAAAAAGAGATATAGAAAAGAGTGTAATTTGAAATAAAAATAAATAAAGAAATTCCCAATTCAATTGAGCTCTCCAAAATTGGCAACGATACATTGAAAGTTGATATGTCCCATTACATTTACATTACTTGCAGGCATTAATAAATTTAAACAAAAAGAATATAAAAAGGTGCTGTGATATCTTTATGTAAACGGCCCATGTGGATGGTGGACCATTGAAAACTATAAAACGGACTCCACAAAGACTTGCTTTTTTAATTTCTTAATGACATGTACAACCCCAACTATCAAATATTAAACAAATCCGCATTATTGCTTCTTCACAAGAGATAATTTGTCTTTTTTTTTTTTTGGGACCCATGCCCTAAAAGAAGGAACTTTCCTATATGCCCACCCTTCCTTTCTCTTGCACATCATTCACAAATCCCCCACCAAAGTCTACATACCCATTTTTTTTCTTTAGCCGTACTAAATAAATAAACATATGTAATATTTTCACATTGTTCTTAAACAGTAAGAAAGAGATGGGATTCACAGTAATATGTGAAGTTTACCTTCTCTTTACTATTTGAAAACAATGTGAATACTTCATATGTACAATTATTTTTTTTTCCTATAAAAAATACTTACAAGGTTGAATTGAATATATGTTGAAATTTTAGAGAGAGAGAGAGAAAGTGAAGGAAAAATTAGGAGGTGAAAGGAGCCCTATGAGGAATGCCTTTTCTTCTCCTTGTACTTGAAGCAGGTGGTGGAGGAGTGGCGGGGTATATGTCTTGATGTGAGCCTTCACGCAATTCTCCTTGCCTTGATGACATTGCTCTCCTTGACATCCCTTCCCTTCTACCCATTGCCAATGCCTCATTCTTATCATTTGCATCTCCATTTCTCTTTGCCCCCACAAGCTATAAATCAACAAAATCCAAAAAATATTTAGGAAGAAAACATCATACACAATTAATGAAATTAATTGAGTGAGGCATAATCTAACCCCTGCCATTTCCCCATCAATACTCAATAATTAATTAACTCAAGTGATTATGGTTGATTTTACATGAATGAAAAATTAATAATGCAATCATTCAATAAGTCAATCACTATCAACCTTATTAATTTTAAAACTGTATATTAAATATTTAAAATTTCTAATTTGTGTAAATCTCACTTCTAATTAATTTTGGCATCCATATATATAATTTTTTTTTATAAAAATGCAGGCCATCCATTTATATAAAATGGAATGTAGAAACTGGATAGTGATTATGATGAATAGTAGTGGGAATATAATTATATGAGGGAGAATGATGGAGATGGGATTTCAAATGTAGGTGATGATGTATGGGTGGTGGGTGTTAATAGCCATATGATGAGAGATAATTGAGTTGTGAGTGATGTGCATGTTGATAATGATATTAGGAAACAATGTGAAAGGCAAGAGTGTAGTGAGAGGGAAATATCAAATCATCTCACCTTACATCCCAAAGAACAGAACCTAAATGGGTCCAATAAACTTCTTCCACAAATCTCACAAATGTGAGCAACTCCTTTCCCTGATTTTGGCTGAGGCCTCTCATTCAGAAACAATACTCTCGCACTGTTTATCACGTAAGTCTGCACTCCGCTTATATCCAACACCTTCTGAATCTCCGCCACCCTCACTACATCATGATATGAAGATCTTCTTATCTAATCATCAAAAAATCAACAGCAGAAAAAATGAAATTAAAATGACTCCAAGAAGATGCCCATTAAATCAATATTTAAATCACTCACAAAAATCTTCCTCATTGTTCAAATGCATTATCATCAAAACCCAGAAAACAAATAGAGAATTAATGAGATTGGATACCTGAATGACTTGGTGATCTTTGTGCCTTGAAGATCTGCAATAAAAGCAAAATGCATCGCCATTGCAGTCCAAGCAATACATATTACACTCGCTTCTGGCCGCATCGCCGTGAATCCGACAGACTCTGAAAAATGATGTGTTCAGCAATGGTTCAAGCCATGGTGGCACCGACATTGTCTCCTGCTCGATACAAATCCATGAAAATCGACATTTATGTTATAAAATAAACTAAATCAAATCTCATACTCAGAAAAAGAGAATAACTGAGTAAGATGTCAATACCATTTTCCGAGTGCTGATGAATGTGGCTCAGTGAGTCAATGAAGAATGACGACAATGGCGGACTCAAAAAGAAGACTTTGGAGAAGAAAATGAAGAGAGAAAGAAAAGAGGAGAGAGATAGAGTAAACGGCCTTCAACTTACAATTCAACAACACAACAACGCCAAGACTATAGGGACAAGGCTCATTGAACAAATGCGGCAAAGTCATGGAAATTGGACGGTCGAGATTGAAAGATCGTGGGCAAGGGATGATTTTGACCGTTGGATGGTTTTTGTTTGGCGCTTACGCTACTTTGGATCTTCTTTGCGTCTCTACGTTGGCACTAAAGTCGGCTACTTGGCTACGCATCAGCTCGTATGATATAGCTGTATCTTCCATATTGATCCACGGCTGTCGTTGGCCACGTGTTTGTATCCCTTCACGTGGCGAGACGATGACGGTCCATTTATTGGCGGGTCCCACTGCATTTATGTTTATCCCCTCCTCGCATAGAGCTTTTGAGTGGAAATAGTTTTTGGATTTTAATTTTTGGCATTAGGCATGGTCATCAACACGTTGATTCTAATAATAGCCATAGAAAATGATCCACTCAATTAGTATGATCCAGATTTTTTATCGAAAGGTCTTTCAAGTTTTAATTACTCCCAGAGAAATATTGTCAAATTATAATGATCGTACTGTAGCCTATAAGTATCTTAATTTTAAAAGAAATTACTATAATTTTAATTTATATTCTATATAAATTTAGAACTTATTCATGGTCAATATAAAATATCGTACGTTATTGACTAATACAAAGGTATATAATCATAAAAAAAATATATCTAAATGATTTTATCAATAACTAAAGAATTTTAATAATTTTTCATTATGTGGTAATGTATAGTTGAATGACAATATAAAATTTCTTTAGCATCAAAAGCAAATTCATTTAATTTTTATATTAGCTTAATTTTAGCTTTAATACACAATTAATGATGATTTTTTTCTATCTATAAAAAAATTATTCTATCTATAATTAAGTTTGAGAAAATTTTGGTGAGAAGATTTTTCACCTAAACATAATCAAACAAAATGCTTCTTGTTTGAACGTGGTCTCTACGTATGAGTTGTATTGATCACTTGATGTACTTATTAAGATGAAAAATTTAGCAAATGAATATGAAGATTAAAAAAAAAATGACCATAGATATCCAAATCTTCGTACATTATCCATTTCAACTTTTTCTACCACCTCTTTCCATTTTTTGCTCTTTCTAAAAATATCTTTAAGATAATTAATTCTAAATTTTTCGAAGAGGACAATTATAATAAAGGTTATTATTTATTTTACGATTATGATATTACATTTTATTTTTTAAAATATATTTTATATTTTAAAATAATCAAATTCAGACCAAATGCTATGTCGGCATGAAATTAATCGTAAAATTAATTGTCAGAAAGAACAAGATTTTAATGTCCTTTTATATTTTTTTTCCAATATATTTATATTTACCTTTTTTTCCTTTATGGCCAAATATTGAATTAGGAAGTTGACCATAGGGTGCTGCGGGAAGCCATCGTGTCAGCGGGATCCGCAATAGCAAATAAAAATACCATGAAGAAAACATCATTAAACGAGGACTAGTATTGTTTTCACCATTTTTTTAGTTGAAAACTATATCATAGATTATTATAGGATAAATTATACATATCTTTTTAAGGTTTAAATTAATTACATTCTTATCATTTTATTTTTTTAAAATATATATTTATCTCTTTTATTTTTTTTATGATAAGAAAGGTGAGTATATATTTAAATAAAAAATAGAAATATATATATAAATTCTCATATATTTGTAAAAATAAAAAAGTGTAAATATAATTATGTAAAATTTCAGAATAAATTAATATAATTTTTTCACGATTATAAAATCATAATCTATTTATTGGTAATTGAAATCATGAGGCTGATGACTAGAAGTTGCCATTCAATAATTCAATCTATGGGTTCTTATGAAAAGGTAAGGAAAAAAAAGGAAGAGGGGTGCGGGGAATTCTTCTATTGTCGATTTTAAGCGTGCACGATGTGTTTACGTACATAACAGGGTTAGGTTTTCTTGTTTCATTTACCAACCTTATGGTTCTCCACTACAATTAAAATTACCATTCACAGTTTCAAAGAGCTTTGGGTTTTTTTTTTAGATTTTTTTAAAATAATTTCAATTTCATGGTACATACTTAATGAGAAAAATCATACAGCCAAAAGTCTTCTCTTTTTCCAATCTAGAAAAAAAAAATTAAGTGTTTTATATTCACATATATGAACTCATGCACTGCATAATAATATTTAAATTTTCATCTAGCTAAAATTTTCAGCTTAATTAATTCATTTGATGGAAAGACCAAAATTATTTAAAATTTACGTAATCAAAGAGGAGGGGTGAGATCAAGATGTGAGAAATTGGATTATATAGATCAAAACTATGCTTTCACGTTTGAGTCAGCTTGCTTGCTTGAAATATTTAAAAAAACGTTAAAAATAACAAGAGGAAGAAAGAGTCCGAAGAGCATAAATTACCTAGCTTTATAATTATTCTGCTTATGCATGAAATTTGTCAAATGTATGAGAAAGTTTCGAGACAAATAACATTTTACAAAACGAAATATATATTTTTTAACAATCTAATAACCTCTAAATTAATTTATACATATTCTAATTAATTCATTTTTTAATATAATAAAAAACAAATTATTTTCACTAACTCTTATATTATATTTGGATGGATGAGACAGAAAAAAAAAAGAAGAAAAATTATGGCATAACCTTTTTCTGTTTGAGAATTTTGATCAAAGAAGCGGAAAGAATGTGTATTTATGAATATTCATCCGCGGTGTTACAACATCATCCAATATTTTCATTTTTATGTTTTTTCAATTTGAAAGATTTTGAAATGTTTTCTAAACATTTAAATAAGGGCAAAGAAATCATGATTTAACCATCAATTTTCCTTCCTTCTCTTGTCTTTCATTCTCTCTTGTTTTCCCTTCTCTCACCTCTCCTAACTCCCAGCATATTATTATTGATGTAATGATTCCTGATATTGTTTTACTTAAGTAATCTATAAAAAATAATTTATTTAAAATTAAATTATGTGTAAAATTATTTATAAATGTAACTGAGAATAAATTGAAGTTTAATTGTTTAGATAAAAACAAGGCAGATTATGCGGTAAAATGAGACCTCAAAGCTTGGTATCCAAACAAAGTGCTCAAAAAGAAAAAGTGGCTGCTATAAAATATGGGATTAAATTGAATGACCTTGCTGGCAAGCCATGCTTAACTTAGTATTCTATTTTCATGGTAGCTTTTAGAGAAAAGGAGAAGAATAAGAAAGAAAGGAAGAGAGAGAAAGTGAAACCATGAATGCAGCTAAGTATCTATCGTGGCACATTTTGTTGTAAAATAAGTCTCTGTTTGAACTTCAAAAGGCAGCCGAAAAAGGGGAATCGTTTTAAAGCTCGAATTGTATTTAGTCAAAAATATGTAAAGAAAAACGTTTGCCTGCGACTTAATGGGTATCAATAATTATGTGTCATGTGCTTCAAGTAATTTATTATAATTTTTCTCTTTTCTTTTCTGAGGGATAGGGGAATTAATTAATGAATATTGTAATATTATTCAAAATTACAACCATGCAAGCTACAATCATTTGCATCATACACATCCATATTTTTATGTGCAAATAATCATTTCATAATTGTGATAAATTTAAACACAAACATATATGATATGATTACATATGGCATATGTTTTAAAGTGATCTAATATTCAAAATATTCATTCATATTTTTATTTTATAGGTAATGAAAAGTTAAATGGTAATTATGTCTACTTATAGTCTCTCTAAAAAAATTAATAATAAATATTAATGTAGATAGGAAACAAGTTTGCTATCTTCTTACCTTAATGAGTTTCGTGAAGCCTAAGGGTCTAACTTTAAACTCGCCTTGATATTTAAGATTACTCACAAAAATTTAATACCGTAAGCATTTAACAATATCCGAATTAATTTTAAAAAATATATATTAGGTGTTATTGAACCTCATAAATGTTAAAAGCTAACTCTAAATTATCAATTGATATTTGATAATTTTGAGGGAGGGGTTCGAACCTATCGTTTCCCTTTTCCACCTCCTTAAAATTTTATAATGAAGATAATTTTCTCTTTGACAATTTTTTTTTTTAAAAAATTAATTTAAAAGACAAGGTTTTCCCTCCAGTCTCAACAATTGGAGATATAGTAATCTGACTGTGATATCACTTAAGTGGTATTGGACTTTCTTAATTCCAAAAATTAATTCAAATATTTTCCCTTAACTCATAAAATGACATCCAATTCCTTTTAGAATCGATATAGGATATTTCGACAAAAATTATTTTAGTAGTCTTGTGTATCAATATTTCTGTCATTGTGCTTTCGAGCTTTCTAAAACTTACAAGGCACACACTATACCTCAAGACAAATTGACCCCTTTTTTTTTTCTATTATTATAAAGAAAGCTCTATGATTAATAAGCTCGACCAATACAGAAGAATGTGGGATATGTGCTTTATCGGGATACAAGCTGTTGCAGGATTTCATCCAACTACTTTATAAAGGTTACGCCGTAAGCAAGGCTGGCAACATATATGGAAAAGTGGAAAAGAAGAAAAAAAGAAATACCAATATACATAATACTCTCATGATTTGCATGAAGAAGTTTACTTACTATTCAAGCTTTGATTTGCTTAATCCATTCCGAGGGATATCTGCAGGCGCATCTTATGCTGCCACACTTCAATCACTTTTTCAAGTGCAAGATTACGTCTACACCTTTGCATGACGGTGTCAACACTTTATAAGTAGTGATAGATCCATGATTCGAAATATTCGAATATTTAGAGTCGTTTAAAAGAAAATTTATATTATGAATATTATTCAGTAATTTGTTAAATATTATAATTAAAATTAAATTTTAGAGAGATGAAAAGTATGCATGAAAAATTTAAAACTGTATAAAGAAAAATGTTCAAATTTTATATTAAAACGATTACACAACATAATTTTACACTAAAAAAGTTTTATATTAATCTAAGGATGAGTAGTATAGCAGCTTATAGATTTTAATATTAAAGAAAATGATGTCTTATAAATTTATAATAATAAAAAGCTAAAGAAATAATTTTACTTATTTTTCTAATTCCTCCACGAGTTAGGCAAGTACTACTGAAATATACTTGTTATTGCTCGGTTCCAAATGGTTAAGACACCTGACAAATCATTGACAATTACTCGATTGTAACTTTGCTAGGAATACTTCAACAGCTTGTCTCCCTATACATATATGGTTTATGTTAAATAATGTCTCTTGTCATTACATCTAAACCACCAAACAAAGCAAGCCAATCAATTAGTTTGTCTCTAACTAGATGCTTATTAGTATAGTAATCATCAAACTTTTCATTCTTGATCTCAAATCTCATTCAAAAATCATAATTTCAATATAATAACCGTGAAATGTTATATATAATGTGAACTAGAAAAAGGCAGATTCTCAATTTAATTTTTATTTAAATTACGTATTAACTTATTGAGTAAAGATGGCCCTTAATATTCCAAGATAGGTAGATTAATTTATATAATACACCGAGTAGTTGATTTGTTTGAAAAATAATTAGTGAATATTCATGAAAATACAATCAAACATGTCTCCTAATGGTTGTTGGATTAATTTGTCTCATTATTTTTTGACACAGTCCAAAATGAATAACCATTGGGTTGTGGCTAGTCAATTGACCCAAGCACAACAAATCATCATAATGTACCAATTTGTATGGTTGCAGTTGACCAATTGAGCCAGGACATGACCAAGCGACTAGCTTAGCAACAGATCATCTAAAGAACTCAGTCGAACAACTAGTCCATATCACTGTTGGCAAGCACTTGCTTTATAACAAAGCAAGTCATTCAAAAAGAAACGGCCCAAGGCCTCGGTTGATTGACCAATCCGCGGCATTGCAAGTAAGACCAAGTCCTTGGAACAAAGTGAACCATTCAAGGGCAACGACCCCAAGACACCTAGCACCATGGTTCACCGATAAGACTCCAAGTCAATTACAAGTTGATCGACCTGGCTTAAGCATGATAGTTAGTCCCCATGTAACTAAATATACCACCAACAATCTGCCATAAGCTATGCACTCAAGACCATGCACAAATGGTATGACTGCATCTCCCAACTTTATAAGGTGAGAATCTTGCTCATGCCAGTAATATGTCACTAACATGTGGCTATTCTTCATTCATCCAGGAGCATAACTAAAGCTACGATCAATGCTTATATAAAGCCACCAGGTAGCTCACCAACTCATATACTCTCACTCTACTTATTGAAACTCTACTTCTGGAACTAACTTGAGTGTCGACGTGTGCTCAGTGGATCACTTTCATCATACACCACTGACTTTGTTCCCAATGCAAGCCATTTCATAATTGTGTGCTACCTCCCTCCATCTATTAGTTCCTCCTAAAGAGTTTCATTTAACATCGTCTATGGCTTTTCTAGCCACCAAGATGTCATGATTTCTCTTTCTCATTCCATTCAAGTTCCATCATCATTGGATGAGTGTCACAAACTGGCACAAGAAGAGCATCATCGGGATCAAATGTTGGAAAAAGCTTGGAGAATTATGGTTGAGCTTGAACATAATACTTTGGTTAAACAAGTACGCTAGCTGTAAATGAAGCTAGAGGCTCTTTGCCACACAGAAGCTTAACTAGTCCTCCCTCCACCACACCCTCAGCCATCGAGTTTTGTTCTTATAGAGATCAACCCTGCTTTAGGCCAAACTTCAGTCACCTAATTCCCTCAGCCTCAACTCATTCTACTACACAATCTATCTCAAGGTTGGCATATCCATTGGCCACACCAAAATTCAATTCAGCATGAACAAACCCAAAATCCAATCCTTCGTAACCTAATAAACCTAACAACCACTTAGATGTAGGACCATAAACATCCCCAAACGTACAACCTCTAAACCCAGAATCCTTAAGTTCCTACTCTATAGATTATTAATCAAATTCAACCAAATCCAAATGATCTTAATCATCATTAGCAAATCCACACTAATCACATTTATAAGTCATATGATTCATTAAACCCAACCATCGATCTCACTTAAAGCCAAACACATAGTTCTTGTCAACCTTTTTCTTGCCACAAGGATAGTCACCCATTCACCTCAGTTGCAATGGCCTCTCCACTGCCTAACCACTTCAAACTATCAACCCATATTAGGTCTTATAATGAAACAACAAACCCATAAGAACACTTGGAAGCTTTTTAGGCATCCATGTTATTGTTTAAAGCCTTAGATGTTATCATTTTTGGGTTTTCTCTATGATATTGAAGAAAGTCAGATTGAAATGGTTCATGGTGTTGCCCCGCTAGTCAATCTACAGCTTTCAACAACTAGTGGAAGCATTTTCCATTCACTTTGTGGCTAGTTGAATGTTTAAGAAAACATAAATGCTCTAGTCAACTTTCAATAGGGATGATGAGAGACTTTGAAGAAGCATCTCACTCATTTCAATACCTTAGCCTTAGAAATCAAAGACCTCAATGAAAGAGTCGAGGTGCTTCTCCATGTCCTTAGCAAAGCACCCAATGTTGTCCCTATCAATAGTTAATTTTTCCATGGCTTGCTCAAAGACAAGTTGAGCAAAGCCAATCAGAGAACACACCTCTTACATAAAAATAATAAAAAAAGGGCTAGTCAAGTATAAGGAAAAATTGCAAAGTATGACAAAACCATGAGAAAAATTATAACTCCTTAGAAGGGAACAAAAATGCACAAAGTTCAAATGCTCATCCTGTAACATACTTATCTGCACATGGACCAATCTGCCTAAAACCAGAAGACGATAAACTCTCTAGCCCACAAGAAAGACTCGATAACTACCTAAAACCCAAGGACACACCTATAAAACCACAATAAGTACCATCCCTCACTCTCACATACACATTAATCTATACTTTTCTTGAATTATCACTAACATAAATATTAGAGTATGCTCAGTGGATCCATCTCCACTTTCCATAGCTAGCTTTATTCATTGTAAGATCTCTTGGTTATGATTGGTTGACTTGTGTGAGAGGAGCTGACACGAG
The DNA here is from genome assembly GCA_026873985.1 of Saraca asoca. Taxonomy (NCBI): domain Eukaryota; kingdom Viridiplantae; phylum Streptophyta; class Magnoliopsida; order Fabales; family Fabaceae; genus Saraca; species Saraca asoca. The sequence goes on along the minus strand of JANHAO010015149.1, from coordinate 2,416 downwards.
TCAAAAAAGTTAAAAACAAAAGTGATAGATTCAAAATTATGAACTACATGTATGATCAATCAAAGGGAGGAAAGAATAAAGTGAAAAGTAATTGAAAATAAAAATATATTTAGCCATGAGCTTAAAATCAAGTTCAAGTAGTCCCTCAGCACTCAAAACCTAAGTAGTTCAAAGCCCGAATAGTCCCTTGCCACTCAAAGCTTGAATAGTCTCTTGGCATGAAAAGGATCAAGCAATCCCCTCAGCATAAAAAGATCAAGTAGTCGTTTGGCATGTATAAGACCAAGTAGTCCCCTTGGCATAAAATCAAGTAATCACTTGGCATGTAAAAGACTGAGCAATCCCCTAAGCATGCAAAGACCAAGTAGCCCCTCAGCAGGTAAAAGATCGAGCAGTCCCCTAAGCATGCAAAGATTGGGTAGCCTATTGACATGTAAATGACCAAATAATCCCCTCAACACTCAAAGCCCAAGTAGTCCTTTGACATGTTAAAGCTCGAGTAGTCTTTTAGCACTCAAAGTCTATCTAGTAGCTTAGCACTCAAAGCCCGAGTAGTCCTCGGCACTTCAAAAATTGAGTAGCCTATCGGCATGTAAGGAATCAAGTAGTCGCTTAGCATGTAAAAAACTAAGCAGTCCCTCAACATGAAAAACCTTAGCATGTAAACAATCAAGCAGTCCCCTTGGCTTGCAAAGCATGAGTAATCCCCTCGACTTGAAAAAGCTTGAATAGTCCATCAACACTTCAAAGACCGAGTTGCCCTTCGGCATGTAAATGATTGAATGATCGCTCAGCATGTAAAAGACCAAGTAGTCCTCTCAACATGCAAAGAATGAGTAGTCACTCAACATTTACAAAATTAAGCAGTCCCCTTAGCATGCAAACATCAAGTATCCCCTCAGCATGTAAATGACCGAGCGATCCCCTTGGCATGCAAAGCCTAAGTAATCCCTTTGACACATTACAATTGAGTAGTCACTCAATGTGTAAAAGCCTAAGCAATCCCTTTGACATGTAATCATTCAAGTAGTCCCTTCAGCATGAAAAGCTTGACCAGTCCCCTTAACTTGAAAAAGCTCAGATAGTTCATCGACATGTAAAGCCCAACTAGTACCTCAACATTTCAAATATGAGTAGTTCCTTAATAATTAAACAAGTATGATGAATGATGAAGAAACTCATAAACAAAAAAACAAGATTAGAATAAAAATGAGTGATTGATAGCTATTAAGATTAGCAAAGATAATACCGAACTACCTAAGCTTATAGCACTGGTTAGTCCAAGTCAAACCATAGAGACTAGTGATTAATTTTAGCATATTAATAGTAGAAAATGGGGGGGGGATTTAGTGATTAACTAATTAGAAATAGAAATTAAGCAAATAGTAATAACATAACAAACAGAAGTAAAGGAAAAGGGGAAAATTAAAGAGAATTGATGTAGAATTTCCATTAGATTGAAATAAAAGTTTTACTACACGTTAAAGTAAAAATAAAAGAGAAGAGAAGACCAAAAAAGGGTTGGTGTTCTTGTCTAGCAAAGCTCTTCCTCTTCACAAAAGTAGAGAAAAACAAAATTAATGTAAAGAATGAATTACAATTAGGCTCAACTAAGCTTTTGTATAAGCTCATTGCACTAACTCAACTTGAGCTATTGATTAGGGCTAGAAAGAGGCACAATTAGATGTGAATGTCTTCATATGAATTATGGGTCCATCACTTTGCTTTCCAATGGCCTTGACCTTGCTTAAAAATTCAATTTCCTAGCTCAATTTGTGGGCCAAAAATTGAGATAGACTTTTAGAGTAATCCAACTTGTAAAAGAATTTGTCACTTAAGTCCACAACCTAGAAACTCAATGAAAATGGTATAGTTTCACCTCAAGCCCTTCATGAAAGTTGTGGTGATGGATCTTAGCTATCCTACTTATGGTAGCATCTAAGGACCTGGTTTTACTTGTGGTGATGGCCAAGTCCTCACGATAGAGCGAACCACCTAAAGGTAACAATCCCAGAATGCCTAGTGCCATGGCCGACTAGCAACGCTCCAAGTTAGTTATAAGTCGATTGACCTAGCTTGGGTGTCACGGTCCGATAACACAACTAGCAAAACATGCGACACTTAAACTCTTCACAACTCTTCGCTCGACACTTAATCACTTAGTACCTAAGAATGAGCCAGCCAATCGGTCATACACCACCTAAGTTTCAAAAATAATGGGCAACACCCACAATTTTATAGTACATTGAGTCAAGTGATTGTTGTTTTCCACAAGTGCACAGCGTAGTTGTAGTAGAGTCTGGCGAATACGAGTCGAGTCCCATAGGGATATTTATTATCAATTACCAAATGTTTGCAATGTAAGATGCCTAAATCAAATAAGAATAGTAAAGAGAATAAAGAGATCTAATGAAAG
>JANHAO010015148.1:0-14970 GCA_026873985.1 Saraca asoca | reverse complement strand
AAACTCAGCTGCAAACATGACAATTTAACTCTTAAAATGCTAAGTATGAGGACAATTAATTGTGTCAAATCTTGTGTTATCAATAAGTAAATTAAATTTTTAGAAAAATAAGTGTAATATACATTTCTATATTTTGGGTTATGCTTCTGTACTTATGTATATGGAATTTTTCAAGTCTTAATATAAAAATTATGAATTTTAATATGAAATTTTATAATTTTTTTATGAAAATTTGTGAGTCTGTATGAAAGTTTAATATAAAAATTATAATCTTTTATATAAAATTTTATAATTATTTTGTATAAAAAGTTGTAAGTGCTTGTAGTTTTGATTGTAATAAGTATATAAAAATTATAACTCTATGATTTAAAGTTACATGAAAAATTTCTCTAAAAGTTTTTTCATTTATATATAAAAGTTATTGATAAAACTTAAAATAGTGATCAGTTGTAAAATGATCGATTAAGATCAGCTGAAGAAATGGTTGCAACAAAGACAAGGTCTCAAATTCAAATCAATCAATCTGTTAGATCTAGTTGATCGGCTTCTACACAGAGGTTGGCCAAACAAGGATTCAATGAATCAACCACTCAATCGACACATGATAAAAGACATGATCCAAATATGCACAAACAATATGACTATAACAATAACTTAGCAAGAATCTCGCTTATACCACTAATACGTTGAAAATATGTAGTCGCACATCCTTAATCTGAGAATATGATAATTGACATACTCATCACTTACGTAGACCAATAGGTACTCCTTTTCAAATCACCTTTATTATATTTACTGAAACTTTGTGAGAATACTGATTTAACTATTAAAGTGTGTTCGATGGACCACTTCCATCTTGTGTGACTAATTTTACTATGCGTGTAAGTCATTTAGTCATCACTTACTATCCCGCTCATTAGGAGAGTTTTAATTACAATTTTCAATAAAAGATTATAAAAATTTCACAAATTTTATAAAAATGCCTATTGACACCAATTTACTGATACCAAGAGAATAACCCTTATATTAGTGGGTGAGAAACTGTTCTTTTACTCATTTCTAACTTGGATTCTGTTGTTTAGGCATCCACTTCCTAAAAAATTAATATTCAATTTTTACTTAAATTAATATTGACACAGGGGCGGACGCAGGATCCTGGGCCAGTGGGGCTGGCCCGGGTCCAAAATAAGGAAATTTGTAATTTGACCCCTAAATTTTCTACTTCTTTTCACTAAGGCCCATTTTTAAAGATTTTTTTCAATTTAGTCCCTGTCGAATTTTCAATTTAGTCATTCTATCAAAATTTTTTTTAATATTATAATATATTTTTGAAAAAATTGAGTGGGGGCATGAGCCCCCACTAGACTCAATGTGGGCCCGCCCATGGGTGGAGTACAGAATCCTCAAAGATTTTTGTGTACTATATATATTTGAGGATGGACTTTTTTCTTATATGATAACAAATTTCTTCAAGACCAAATGCATTAAGAGGGAATTTGTGAAATCCAAAAAGTGGATTCTATGATAGTTAAGAAATATGTGATAGCTGATCACAGCCAAAGAAAGTTGGGCAAACTTCATACCATATATCCTATACCATCCAAATGTCTAAAGCCAAGTTGCCATATGATGCCATGAGCCTTTCACATGGGTGGATTTGGAATCAAAGCTAGGCAACCAAAGCTCTATGGACCTATCTTTTTCACAAAAATTGCCACCCTGCAGAATAGACAAAAATGCATTTTCAGCACCAAAAATTTACATATCAGCATGAAATGAAAAAATCCATATAAATAAATATGTGTGCATACTTTTAAATTATGATTATAATTTGTTTTTGCTTTCTGCAATTGTAGGTATTGCAAAAATTAAACTGCATGCTATTGATGCTTTGGCTGTAAAATCACAATAGAATCAAATTTATGGTCATTGTGATTGTTGTCGCCACAATGTAATGGCGTTACACGACAATAGGTCATAATGTATTGCAGGAGCCAATATAATAGCGATGTTGCAGCCACAATACTTGTTATGATCCGCAATTTAAAATTGTGATTTTGTCAAATTATCCATATTAATTCATGTATATAAGTTGCGGTGACATTAATTCTGATCTGCTTTAACTTGAAGCTAATTAAGAAAATATCTATAGTAGGCCATCGATTTCAAGAGAATCCAAAGCCCATTTAATTTCATCTATGAGCCAATATAAATGCACAAGAGTATAAGTGTTGAGTGTTGTTCCTAGTATGAGTAAGAAATAGAAATAAATCAGAAACAAAATTAAATTATAAAATAAGTAAATATTGTCACTATTAAACAAAATAATAAGAATTTGAGCGAATTTATGTTCTCTTCTTAAGATGATTTTGTTCCCTCACATGGTACTCAAAGTTTATGAGCAATGGTCTTCTAGAACAAATAGATTTTTGTTCTAAAGGAAGCAGTACCACAATCTGTCAAAACTCTAGCAAACACAATCAATACTACGCACTCAACTTTCTTTCTTTCTTTTTTTTTTGTTCCTATTTTCTGAATGTAGTTATATTATTTGTGGTCATTGGAATAGTCAACTTTTGTGTCTACATCCAATAGACATAATTTTGTCAAATCTTACGTCTGTATTTAATTGACAGAATTTTGCTAACTCTTATATTTATACCTAACAAACATAATATTTTTAGAAACCAAACATGCACTAGGCCTGAAAAGAATAGATGGAGATGCCTATGACCCATAGTTAGCCGACTAGTTTGATGGATAATGGTTCATGTGCATGTGTGTTAAATTTATAAGTGTGTAGGTCATCTCTTTTCCACAAAAGTGGGGTGCCCCATGGGGCCCAACCCAATAAGGAAAAAATGATATTTAAACCACTTCAAAGTCCTATCATCTTCCTATGTGAGACAAGCATAAATTCAATTAGTAATACCATTTTTAGTGGGTAACTTTAGAGTCAATTTTCTCATTCAACTCCAAACAGATTTTGACATGCGAATATAAGTAATTACTCATCTTGCGAAGATAATGTAAATCCACTTTATCTTACTTCATTCAGAGTGTAGGTCCCACTTATTTTTGGCTTTGAAATTACCAATAACTTGTTTTGAAAATCCATTTTTGAACAATCTCACATGGATGGAAAATTGGTTATATTATATGGAAATAGAAGAATAGTTGTGTACAAGTAAAGAAGACAACATCATGATAAATAGTCATAAAATTTGAACTTTCCCTAATGAAGATCTATTGAATTTGCTGGTCAATTAATGGACAATTCTTCCATGAATAGTTAACTTTTTCATATAAACCTAGATAATAAAAATCACACAATTTCCTTTAAACACAATTGGTTTTCATGTTTGTGTTCGTTTTGGCTATGAACACCTCCTGGTTTAGTGAGTGTTTTAGAGAATTTTAGCTTTTCCCAAATTCTCATAGAAGGGGCCCTTTTCACATTCACATAGTTGATCTCTATTAAAAGTATCATGTCATACCACACTTGATCAAATCAAGATATAAAGATCATCAAAAGCATAACTTATCATGATTTATGTAGCATATACGCATTGGCATGATTAGTGCACTCTGTGTTATCTATAATCTGGTTATCCTTTTGAACCTAAATCTTGAGATATCCGATCAATTAGGTTGGGTTGCCACCATAGCGATTTTTATTGATTTATAGACTTTAAACCCATTGCCCTCGATGACTTTTCTACTTTCTCTCTAACTAATGCTTTCATAAACGGGTCCATAATATTATCATTAGACTTTACATAGTCAATCAAGATAATTTCATTAGAGAGTCATTGTCGTACAGTATTATGTCTATAAGAATATGTCTAGACTTCCTGTTTTACTTAATATTTTATTCTCTTCCAATTACAGATTGGCTATCACAATGAATTCATACAGGTGAAGCGAGGTTTTCCAACATGGGATATCTTCTAAAAAATTTCTAAGCCATTTAACTTCTTCACCTACTTTATCCAAATCAATAAATTTAGATTTCATCGTGGATCTGGTAATACATGTTTGTTCGGAAGATTTCTAAAAGGTTACACCACCTCTAAGAGTGAAAATATATCCACTGGTAGATTTAGAATCCTTAGAATTTGAAATCTAATTTGTATCAGAGTAACCCTTAAGCATAATTGGATATTTCCTATAGTACAATCCAAAGTTTTTTATATGTTTTAAATACCCAAGGACTCTAGTGATTGCTTACCAATGTTCTTTACTTGGATTATTTGTATAACAACTTAGCCTGCTAACTACATGTGCAATGTTAGACCATGTGCAGTTCATGACATACATTAAACTTCTAATTGTACAAGAGTATTCTATTTGTGATATGTTCTCCCTAGTATTTCTTATAAGATGAACATTGGCTTTAAGTGGTGTCTTTATTAGGTTAATATTATACTACTTAAACTTATCAAATATTTTCTTGATATAATGTGATTGAGATAATATTATCCCATCAAATGTTCTAGAAACTTTGATTCCTAATATAACATCTACAACACCCATGTCTTTTATTTCAAACTTGTTGATCAACAATTTCTTGGTAGTGTTAATGATTACATTGTTACTAGCAAATAGGAGCATCTCATCTACATATAGACAAACTATAACATATATTTTTTTAATGCCCTTGACATAAACAAATTTATCATACTCATTTGTTTTGAAACCATTTAACAAATTTACAGTATCAAAATTTTCATACCATTGTTTGGATGCTTGCTTCAACCTATATAGGGATTTAACAAGATGACAAACTTTCTTCTCTTGCCCTAGAACAATAAACCCTTCAAGTTATTTCATATATATATATATATATATATATCTTCATCTAATATATCATTTAAAAAATCTATTTTTACATCCATTTTATGAATTTCCAATCCCTTCAACGTAGCTATTGCTTTTAGCATAAGTATGGAGGTGATCTTGTAACTGGTGAATAAGTGTCAAAATAATCAAGGTTGTACCTTGGGTTGTAGCCCTTGATAACAAGCCTTGCCTTATATTTGTCAATTGATTCATTTGTTTTAATTTCTTTTTGAAAATCTACTTGCATCCTAGTGGTTTATTTCCAGGAGGCAAGTCCACCACTTCCCATATTTAGGTATGCAGTTTGGATTTTCACTACTATTTGTTATTTTCCAATGAACAACTTTTGGTGAAGTCATAGCTTCCTTAAAAGTGAGAGCTTTCTGACAAATATATCAAGAAATTTGGTCCAAAAGATTTTGAGGTCTGAGTCTTATTACTTTGTCTCGGTTTATCTTTTATGACTTCTTAATTATCTTAACTAATTGAATCAATAAATCTCTTTAGAGAAATTGATTCACTTCCCTTCTTTTAGAGAAATACATTCTCAAAGAAAATAATATCCCTTGATTCTATAATAGTGTTGACATATATATTTGAACGATCTGATTTATGGACAAGAAATTGATATACACTGTTATTATTCGCATAACTAATGAATACACAATCTATGGTTTTTGATCCAATCTTAACCTTTTTGGGTTTGAGAATTGCTACTTTAATAAAACACCCCCACACTTTTAAATATTTTTAGCTAGACTTGTGGCCTTTCCATAACTCATATGGTATCTTGTCAATTTTCTTATAAGATAACTTATTTAGAATATAATTGGTTGAGAGCAAAGCTTCCCCCCACAAGTTCTGAGGTAATCTACAACTTATCAACTCATAATATCTTTTAAAGTCTTATTTTTCCTTTTGTGACTCCATTAGATTGGGGAGCATATGGAGTTGTAGTTTGGTGAATAATTCTATGTTTGGAACAAAATTATTCAAATGAATTATCATATTCACCTTTTCTATTGCTTCATACTGCCTGAATCTTTTTAGTAAGTTAATTCTCAATTTCAATTTTATAATGCTTAAAAGCATTAATGGCATCATCTTTGCTTAGTAGAAAATACACAACAATATCATGTTCAATCATTAATAAAAGTAATTAAATAATTTTTATTGGCTTTAGTTTGCACAAACATTAAATCAAATACATCAATGTGAATTAAATCTAGAGGTTTAGTTTTCCTTCAACAAAATGGAAGGATTTTCTTACCATTTTTTCTTCCATACATACTTTACACTTATGATTAGAATTCAATTCACATTTAGACAATAGATTCAAGTTAATTAATCTATGTATAGTATCAAAATTAACATGTTGTAATCTTTCATATCAAATATTGTAAAACTCAAGCAAATAAGAAGAAGATCCAATAGTATTATTAATAGAATTTGGTACAAAAATCAGTACATTTGTTTGAAAGAGCTAACCATTAAGATAGTCCTTTCCTACATACATATCATTCTTAGAGAGTAAAAAAATTTTGGATACAAAAACTAACTTAAATTTGTTCTTGCATAGCAAGGATACAGAAGCTAAGTTCTTTCGGATTTTCAGCATATGAAGCACGTCATTCAAGGTGAGATTCTCCCCACTTGTCAACTTCAGAACCACCTTTTTGGATGATGAGGCATTTCCCATGAATAGTTATTCTTCATTATTAACAATATGATACTTAAAGAATATTCATATATTGGCACATATGTGATGAGTAGTCCTTATGTCCACAAACCATTCTTTAGTATTTGCTGCTAGGTTGCATTGAGATACCATTGTGGAGAGGTTGATTTCACCAACATCCTTTGATAGTTTGCTCACTTCGATGATATTTGCTTGGGCCTTTCTCTTCTTTAGGTTGTGACAATCCTTGGAATGATGTATAGATTTGCCACATCCATAACATTTGCCTACGAATTTCTTTGAAGAGATTTGTCCAACACTTGTGCATTCTCCATTGTGCTTCATTTTTTTTTTTTGTGTTTTTCTTTGATCCAACTTCCATCACATTGGCCTTGGATTCCATAGTTAAGTTTTATCTCCTTATGTTTATGTTTTAAATAATTTTTAAAATATTTCTAAGACGGTTGTAATTTTCAATCACCGTTGCCACTTTCAAAGATTCACTAAGGGACATACCCCCAACATGTATATCATGATAAATGATTTGAAGCTCTTCAACTAAGGAAATTATATTTTTATTATCCACCATCTTATAATCCAGAAAGCTAATAGACATTCCCCAAGTTGCTTTGCTGTTTAGGTATCAACATACACATTATACAATGTGTCATTGAGCCCGCAGAGAACATAATTTTTACACAAGAAATCAGAATATTTCCATGCTTCTGCCGTAGCCACTTTCTCTTTATTGATTTCATTTTCATTAAGGGATGATGGCTTTTTAGTGAGCCATTTTGCCAAATTTAATATGGTTAGATAGAATAGCATCTTTTGTTGCCAACGTTTCAAATCTGCCCCATTAAATATCGAAGGCTTCTAGCCAATTGTGGTGTTAACAATACCTATTGTGAGATTAATTGATGTAATAGCTAATCTATTACACAAAGAGAAAATTATTTTCTTAGTAATAAATACAAGAAAATTTTATTACAGAGACATACATATCTATCTATCTATCTCATTTCTCGCCATAGAAAGGAAAATAGAAGAAACAATAACAATAAAACAAAAGTAACAAATTTTATTCTATTACACAAAGAATTTCTATATTTTTTTCTATAACAGTAAACAATTAAAATAGAAGCAAAAATAATGAAATAAGGAACATGAAAATCATCTTAAGATTATTGTTGCTAATACATACAAAAAATAAAATAAGACAAAAATGAAATTAAATTGCAGAATAAGTAAATATTCTCATTATCAAATAGAATAACAAGGATTTGAGCCTCACAAATTTATGTTGTCTCCTTAAGACAATTTAGCTTCCTTACATAGCACTTAAGGTTTATAAGCAATCATTTCCTAGGATAGAACAGGTTTTCGTTCTTGATGAAAGCAACACTACAATTTGTTAAGACTTTAGCGAGCATAACCAATGTTATGCACTCAACCTCTATTCTTTTCAGCGTTTTTTCTTTCTTTTCTATTCCCATTTTTTGAACCAATCTAAGGTATTTATACTGTTCATGGCTATTCAAATAGTCAACCTTTATGTTTATACCCAATAGACATAATTTCATCAATCCTTATGTTTAAACCTAACAAGCAAATGTTTCAAAAAAAAAATAAATGTATATTGGGCCCAAAAAGAATAGATAAAACATTCCATCACCTAACCTTACCTTATTAGTTGGATGGTGATGCCCAAGACAAGTGTATAGGTCTTGTTGATGGTAGATTTTGATTCTGTCAAAATCTAGCCAACCCGATGAGTTCTTCCAGGACTCAAACTATTTTCGGTTGATAAAAAATTAAGAATGAAGGAGGAGGATGCAAATAGTGAGAATGCAGTATTTTTTAATGTAATTCAGTCAAAGTCGGATAGCACCGACCCTTACGTCGACGATAACATTTTATTTATTTGAAATTTTTTTTACAGAGTTTCAATTTTGCTATTTTCAGCCTCCCTTTTACAGTGGTCTCCTTTCTCTTATTTATAGGGGATGGGGAGGTTACATCAAAATATCTTTTGTAGACTGTCGACTGACTTTTGATGTTTGCTTTTTATAGGTGGGCCTGTGATGTTGCTTCTTATAGGCTAGTCTTACGCACTAAGTCTGAGAGGTCATTGCTTCATGGTCTAGTTGGACGAGGTATGATATTTACGAGATGGGACTCGATCATTGTTGGCTTTCAGTTAGAGAGGACGATCTTCACGAGCTTTGCCTTTGGCAATGCGAGCTCGCTTATAGCAAGCTACAAGCTGCCAACTATATGAGCCAGGTCTTGTTTCTTAACGAACTGGGACTTCTATCTTGTTTTATGTCCACATGGATAATGGTCTAGCAATCTTGGCTCCTTTCTCACTCAGACTTGGTCCATTGCCTGGCCTTTGCCAGCCCATTTAGTAGAATCGGATATTACTCATAACATTAAGCCCCCAACTCTCAGTTCGCTTCGCAAACTGGGAGTTAAACAGTTTTGTTGGCAAAGGGCCTTCCTTAGGGATTTTCGTGCAGTTAAAGTCTTTAGTTAATCTGTCATTCCATTTAATCTAGCCCATACCTTAGGCCATATGTGTCTCACCACTACGGATGAGTCTACCACATTTTCTTCCAAGGTTTTTAATGAGAGTGGTTGGGAGTTCTTCTGGACTCTTCAATGAGACCTAGATGGTCTATATAAGTGTGGGGAGGGGTTTTTCCTCCTTTAATGAATGAATTGATGGGAATTTCAGACAAGTCCCCCATGTTTCTGATAGAGAGCTTTTTCGGTGAGGCGTTTATGGTCTACTGCAAAAGGTTACGAAGCGTGAATGGCCTGCTACATGTGACTCCCATGAATAGCTTCTCTTATTGGCCATTGGGAGATTTTATGTGGGCCTTGGATTATTTCCTCTCGGTGATACTGTGAGGCTTCACGTTTCTAGCAATGTCTGTTAGCTTCTCAATCCCAGTGTAGGGGATGAATCAGGAAAGGGACCATTGGCTACTGAGGAGCTTGTGCACTAGTCGGTCCTCTTACTGGTGCTGGTTGGAGTTTGTCTCCACAAAGCCAATCTTCTTTTCCAGAATGTAATAGTCATAAGCTTCCTTTGTTTTGTCTTGTATTCTGGATTTTTTCAATGTAAATTTGCCTCGTTGAGGCTTTTAATGAATGAAAACTTTGTGATTTTTGCATGTTGTATTGTGTTTGAATGTTCTGTGTATGATAATATGAATTACTGTAAATCACAGTAAGATAAGATACTTGAATAATCAATCAACAATGCTTCACGGTAAGCAACGAGTTGAGCATCGAGGTGCCTTAATTGTGAGTAATATATTGATAGGTCACATGAGAGTTGCGCCTAGTTGAGAAGTCGCATGCAAGCTACAAATATTAAGTCGCATGAGAGCTATGAATATTAGGTCGCATGAGAACTATGAATTTATAGGTCATGAACACATGGTACCCGAGCAAGGTGGCCATGTGAGCGAGGTGGCATCCATACGATGCCTGAGAAAATGGGTAGTATGCAGGAATAGTAAAAGGATGCATACATATGGTACCTAAGGAAGTTGGTCGCGTGCATGAGCTGAAAGTCGCATGAGAGCTGTGAGCATTAGGTCTTATGTGAGCTATAAATTATTTGATTGCATACATATAGTACTTGAGAAAGTTGGTCATATGCATGATAAATTACAGATCACGCACATGAGGTGACTAAGAAAGTTGATCACACGTGTGCTAAGGGTAGCATATAAATGGTGCCTAAGAAAGTTGATCATATATATGATTTATAAGGTTAAGCGCACATGGTGCCTAAGAAAGTTAGTCATGTGCACAACTAAGCCGTATGCATATGGTGCCTAAGAAAGCTTGTTATATACACAATGAAGTACTATGCATATGGTGCCTAAGAAAGTTGGTCATGTGCATGTGCATGCTAGATAGGAAATCACACGCATATGGTACCTAAGAAAGTTGGTCACATGTGCAACGAAGTCATATGCATATGGTGCCTAAGAAAGTTAGTTATATGCACAACGAAGCACCATGCATATGTTGCCTAAGAAAATTGGTCATATGCACGGGCTGGAGGTCAGATGTATATAGTGCCTAAGAAAGTTGGTCGTATGCATGACGAGATCATATACACATGGTGCCTAAGAAAGTTGGTCATGTGTATAGTGATGTAGTGTGCATATGGTGCTTAAGAAAGTTAGTCATATGTATGCTTGATCGCATTAGGACGATGCCGTGAAGTAGGTCATTCTATTGTGATGGCAATTTAAATCGAAACTCAAAAGGATACAATTGTAAGCTGAAATAGGGGAAGCTCACATATCGAGGGCAAACTTTCGAATTAACATTTGCTAAAGCTTCGCCTAGACTATATACATCAAAATTTGGGCTGCTTTTACATGCTTTATTACAGAGCTAAAATATGATTTTGACTACGGTAGATTGTTCTTGCTCGGGATCTCGCTGAGGTTGAGAGGGCTGCTATCCTGTGGGCCGTAGCACGTATTCTCTTAGATAGCCTCTCAGCCCCTCTTGATTAGATCCTCAATCGCATCTTTGAGGGTTTGATAATCAGAAATGTTGTGCCTGGCTTCATTGTGGTAAGCACAAAACTTATTCGTGCTTCTGTTCTTGTGAGGAGTCCTTAAGGGAGTAGGGGTCTTGAAGTCTTCTCTGCTCTTTTCTATTACAAATATCCTATCCGGAGTATCTGATAGAATGCTATAATGATCATAGCAACCTAAAGGTTAAGGTCGCTCGACTCTCACTTTCTTTAAAAGTTGGGTAGTGGGGTTAGTGTTCTGACCCTCCTTGTTTCTCTTCTTGCTCTGCTCAGAGCCACTCACCTTATCCCTTTGACTTTTTGAATCAAAGGTCTCTTCCCACCTGATCTGTTTGGTAGCTCGATCATAAAATTCTCCCATGTCTGTCGCTGGGGATTTGTATATGCTTTGGTATAATTTGCCATCCTTACGAGGTCCTACCGAGATTGCTGTCAGGATGCTCTCGTTGGATGGGCTCTTGACGTTGTTGATCTCACACTTGAATCAAGTGATGTAATCTTTCAATGACTGGTGCTTGAGCTAAAAGATTGTAGCGAGATGACAAGGGGGCACGAGCTGCCTCTTTAGCGCCTTATATTGGTTGAGGAAGTTTTCCTGACACTCTTCCCAACTATTGATGTTATGGGCTGGGAGCCTCCTAAACTACATCTGAGGTGTATCTCCTAATGTGGCCGAGAAAATATGACATTTAAGCAGAAGGTTACTTGTTCAAAGATCCATCTGGATGTTGAACATATCTAGGTGGTTACATGGATTTGATCTTCTGTGTGACTTCGATTGTCTCGAGCTTGGGGATGTGCCTCCAACTGCTCTATCCTCTGAAGCAACTCTTTTACTAACAAAGTCAATCCCTCAAATCGCTAGCTAGAGGCCTGATGACTCTTATTTTCCTGATCGTACGAGCGGCGACCAGAAGTGTGCTCTTAATTAACTCTATTCAAACTTGCAGTTTGCTACTGCTGATGAATGTTTTCAAGTACAATGGCCTCGATTTGCCTTTGCAAACCCTAGACTTGCACTTGAGCCAGCATCTGTAATGCCTTGGCCATTTTTCTCACTGAACATTCTAGTGCTTCATGGCATTGGTGCCATATTTGCATTCTGTTAGTTTCAGGGATAGTAATGGCAGGTTGGTGGTGAGCTAAGGGGAGTGAACCATTGGCGACCCTAGTGGTGGAAGAACTTGCCATATAACCCTCAAGCTAATTATTGGCAGTATCTGACTTCCTAATGAATTTTCCCCTGGCCATTACAGCAAAATAGAAAATAAATGGGAATACAAAAAATCAACAAGAACTCATATAAGTCCCCACAAATGGCGCCAAAAATGTTGACAATGGAATTTGATTCTATCAAAATTCAGCCAACCCAATTAGTTCTTGTGGGATTCAAACTATTTCCAATTGATAAAGATTAAGAATGAAGGAGGAAGATAGAGGAAAAGTAGTGAGAATACAATGTTTTTTAACATGGTTCAGCCAAAGTCAGGCAACACCGGTCTCTACATTCACGGTAACATTTTATTTATCTAAGAAGAGTTTTACAGAGTTTTAATTTTGCTATTTTTCATCCTCCCTTCTTCCTTCTTTTATTTATAGGGGATGAGGAAGTTATAAATATAATTACATAGTTTGTATTTTTGTTACATCAAAATAAGTGTACAAAACAGCATAAACTACTGTAAAATGTCTTTTGCAAACACCGACTGACTTTTGATGTTTGCTTTCTGTGGGTGGGCCCGTGATGCTACTTCTTGTAGGCTAGTCCCATGCACTAAGTCTGAGAGGCCGCTGCTTCATGGTCTAGTTAGACGAGGTGCAATATTCGCAAGATAGGACTCGATAATTGTTGGCTTTCGATCAACGAAGACGATCTTTACAAGCTTCACCTTTGGCAATGTGAGCTCGTATATAGCGAGCTGCCGGCTATGCAAGCCGGGTCTTCTCTTTTAGTGAGCTAAAACTTTTGTCTTGTTCTATGTCCGCGTGGATAGGGGTCAGCGAGCTTGTTTCCTTTCTCACTCGAACTTGGTTCGTTGCCAGGCCATTGCCAGCCCATTTAGTTGAACTGGATATTACTCATAACAAGTCTTTTTCCTTCCACAAAAGGAATATGAAAATTATCTTAAGATTGTTGTTGCTAATACGTTCAGAAAATAGAAATAAGATAAAAAAGGAATTAAATTGCAGAATAAGTGAATATTCTCACTATCAAACAGTATAATAAGGATCCAAATTCAATCAATTCACTTTATCTCCTTAGGATGTTTTTGCTCCTTTACACGATGTTTAAGGTTTATGAGCAATTGTATCCTAGGATAGAACAAATTTTCATTCTTGATAGAAGTAATACTACAATCTACCAAGACTCTGGCAAACATAACTAATGTCATGCACTCAATCTTTCTTCTTTTCAATGTTTTTTCTTTCTTTTCTCTATTCCCTTGTTTTGAACTAGTCTAGGGTATTTATACTACTCTTGGCCATTTGAACAGTCAATCCTTATGTCTATACCCAATAGACATAATTTTGTCAACCTTTATGTATGTACCTAACACATAATGCTTCTAGAAAATAAACGTGTACTAAGCCCAAAAAAAGAATAGATAGAATGATCAATGACCCAATCTTACTGGTCGAATTGTAATGCACACAACAAGTGCGTAGGTCCTTTTTCCCTTCCATAAAAGTGGGGTAACCCTTAAAACCCAACCCAACTAAGAAAAGAATGGAATTTAAACCATTTCAGCAAACACAGTTAATGCCATGCACTTAACTTTTCTTTTTTTTTTTTCAGTGTTTTTTCTTTCTTTTTTCTATTCCCATTTTCTAAACTAGCCCAGGGTATTTATGTTATTCTTGACCATTTGAATACTTTCCTATTTTCTAAACCAGTCCAGGGTATTTATACTATTCTTGGCCATTTGAATTAACCTTTATGTATATACCCAATAGACATAATTTCGTCAACCCTTATGTTTATATGCAAAAGACGTAATGCTTCTAAAAAATAAACATGTACTAGCCCAAAAAGCATAGATTGAATAATTAACAACCTTATCTCAATGGTCAAATGATAGCACACATGACAAGTATATAGGTTCTTTTTCCATTCCATAAAAGTGGGGTGCTCCTTGGGGCCCAACCCAATGAGGAACAGAATGGTATTCAAACCACTTTAGCAAACACAATTAATACCATGCACTTAACCTTTTTTCTTTTCAACCTTTTTTCTTTCTTTTC
This sequence comes from Saraca asoca, assembly GCA_026873985.1. Taxonomy (NCBI): domain Eukaryota; kingdom Viridiplantae; phylum Streptophyta; class Magnoliopsida; order Fabales; family Fabaceae; genus Saraca; species Saraca asoca. Next base: position 634 of record JANHAO010015148.1, on the reverse strand, counting down.
TCTGTTCCTATTTTTTGAACTAGTTCAGGGTATTTATACTGTTCTTGGCCATTTGCACAATCAATCCTTATGTCTATACCCAATAAAAATAATTTCATCAACCCTTATGTTTATACCTAACAGATATAATACTTCTAGAAAATAAACAAGTATTAGGCCTAAAAGAAATAAGTGGAATGAACCCAACCTTACTGATCGAATAGTAGCACATGCAACAAGTGTGTAGGTCCTTATTCCTTTCCACAAAAGTGGGTGCCCCTAGGGCCCAATCTAATAAGGAAGAGAATGACATTTAAAGCTCTTCAAAGTTCTCTTATCTTCTTGCTTGGGACAAGTACAAATTTAATTAAAAATATCATTTCAAGTGAATAGCTTTATAATCAATTTTTTTCATTCAACTTTGAATGAATTTTGAAACATAGATATATGTAATTTACTCATCTTATGAAAGAGAGTGTAAATCCACTTTGTCTCACTTAATTTAGAGTCACTACAAGAAAATGTCGATATTCCAACGGAAAAAATCCGTTGGAATTAGAGCTAAATCTGTTGGAATTTGGCACTCCAACGGAAATTCCAACGGATTTCGTTCCGTTAGAAAACCTATCGTTGGAATTGGGAATTCCCACGGAAA
>JANHAO010015147.1:0-14962 GCA_026873985.1 Saraca asoca | reverse complement strand
TTGGGAGATAAGTTTCGGCCTCTTGGTGTTCTTCTGAGAAATTTTTTTTGAAATTTTCCCCTTGTTGGCTGAAGCTAATCTTACATAAGATCATTATGACGGGAAGATGTCATTCACTAGGGTGATTGAGAAAAGACCTCTCCCACACAAGTTCAAAGTTCCCATTATCCTACTATACAATAGGGATAGTGATCCATACGACCACCTGGATGCATTCAACATGCAGATGGATCTTTAGATGACCAATTCTTTGGTCAAGTGTTATATTTTTTTGGCCACTCTAGGAGACTTACCTCAAACATGGTTCTGGAATCTCAAAGCTCACAGCATTGATGGTTAGGAAGAATGCCAGAGGAGGTTCATTAATCAGTACAAGGCATTGAGAAGGTAGCTCGCACCACCTTACCACCTTGCAATAGTCTTTCAATAAAAGAATGAATCACTAAGGGACTACATCACCTGGTTCAAACATGAGGTCAAAAATGTAGAAAACCTCTCAGATGAAAGCATCTTAATAGTGATCTTAGTAGGACTCTACAAAGACAGAAAGCTATATGAAAGCATAGACAAGTCTCCGATAAAGGACCTAGGTAAATTCTATGAATGAGCTACCAAAGAGATCAGGTGGGAGGAAACCTTCAGCCCTAAAAAGTCCAAGGACGAGGCAAATGGCTCCAACTGGATGAAAAAGTAGAGCAATGCCAGGAATGGCAAAGAGAGTCAAGAAGACAACCCTAAGAACCAAGTCACAAAGAAGGCCAGAAACGAGCAATCTCAGTGTAAAGGTCGCCATGGCAGCTACAGTGTCCTGTTAGATACTCTAGAAAGGATCTTAGCAGTAGAGAAGGACATGGAGAATTTCAGGAAGCCTAACCCCATAAGAACTCTTGTTTAGTTTAGAAACAAGAACAAGCATTGTGCTTATCATGATGAAATTAGGCACAACACTTCAGAATGCAGGGCACTTAAAGATGTAATTAAGGACCTAATCAAGAGAGGTTGTTTAAGAGATTATGTGGTATGACTAGTGGAACAATGACCTCAGTAGTGTTAGCAACCTGTACGATAGCAACTCTAGCAAACTCTGGAGTGGGAAGATGCACCCTTGGTAAGAACTATATTTACCATTCATAATGGGCCTTTTGTTGCAAGTACTTCAAATAGGTTGTATGAACGCTACCTACAGGAAGTAAAACACATCCTATTTATCGGACATAGTGAATTCAAGAGTTCTATTAAGAAAGCAAGGATGACCTCAAATAGTATCACCTTCATAGATGAAGATGCACATGGAGTACATTCCCTCATAACAATATACTGGTTATTTGAGCCATAATTGGTGATATCAAGGTATGAATGATTATAATCGATACAAGCAGCTCAATAAACGTAATGTACAAAAGATGTTTTGAATAGATAGGTCTGAGCACAGGTCAACTAGAGCCTTCTTTAAAGCCCCTTTATGGATTCACTAGAGACACAATAGTACTGATAGGGCAGATTAAGCTTCCCATTACTCTTGGAGACTCAGGTCATTAGGCAACCATCCTAGTAGATTTTCTGATCATCAACTGTCCCTTAGCATACAATGTAGTGTTGGGGCAACCTACAATCAATGACCTAAAAATGGTCACATCTATTGGGACACTTACCATTAGATTACTAACCCCTAACGGAGTTATATGTGTGCGAGGTGACCAGCACATAGCCCGGTGCTGCTATGAGGATGAAGTCAAACTAGGGGCAAAGGGGAAAAAGGTTGATGTGATTTTTGGTGGAGAGCCTCGAGCTTGGAGCATTGCACATCTCCATCCATATTATCAATGAACTCGAGTTTGCTTATCTAACCCTGTAATATTGTTTTTAAATTTTTATAACTAATTACTAATTTTTGAATGGATTTTTAAATAGAATACCAGAAGCGAGCTATCGCCATTCTAATTTGGAAGCAAGCACTTTTAATCTAGAAGCGAGCACTTGCCCCTCTACTCTGAAAAAGGCATTTGACTCAACGTACTTACAAAGCCTTGGCATCATATGTGACTAACTATTCAGCACTGCATATGACCTACTTTTTGGCACTATATGTGACCTACTATCTAACACTACATGCGACCTACTCCTTGGCACCGCATACGACCTACTTTTTGGCACTGCATGTGACCTACTATCTAGCACTGTATATGACCTACTCCTTGGCACCGTATGTGACCAACTATTTGGCATCGCATATGACCTACTTTTTGGCACCACATACGACCCATTATTTGGCACCGCATGTGACCTACTCATTACCAACTAAGGCTCATAGCCAGCTGAGGCACATCAGTGCTCAATTCAATTGCCAGTTGAGGCTCATAGCCAGTTGAGGCACATTAATGCTCCATTCATTGCCAGTTGAGGATCGTAGCCAGTTAGGCATATCGGTGCTCAATTCATTGCCAGCTCAGGCTTATAGCCAACTGAGGCACATTGGTTCTTAATTCACTACCAGCCAAGGCTCATAGCCAGCTGAGGTACATCAGTGCTCAAAAAGACTACTAGTTGAAGCATATCCATGTAACTTACTGGCCATTCGACCTAATAAATATATATTGCTAGAAGCTAAAAAGCATTAATGTGGCCAACTGGGCATTTAACTTGATTATTGAACTATGATCTATAGGGGTCTATTCATGATATCATCATTCAATACGACGTACTTAAAATGCATAATAATAATAAGAAAATTCATTAAAGACCTCAATGAGGAGAATATCTATATGAAGGTTTGAAATACATAAACTTACAACTACCATGGCCTACGAGAGAGACTAGCCCCCAGAATTTATGCCTTAAGTAGGAGGGTCCACATGCGAAGCAAGCTGATCACCGGTAATTTGATCATCAGTAGTCTCTACGGCTTACGAGCTGATCTCTATCAAGTTTTGAGCTAGAAAAGCTCCACCTGCTAGCTACGAATCCTGTTGGGAGAAGCTACTCTCGCATCCTCCTTAAAGCCCTTGATGAACTTGAGAACAGTCCCACTAAAAAAGGAAAAATCCATCTTTAGATGCTCCTCTCATAAGGTGAACAAAAAGTTAGTGGTGGCCTTAGACACCAACTCTTCTTTAGCTCTTGCAATCAGCACAACAGTCTGTGCCTTAACCTGAGCAGCCTTCTCTTCTGCCAATACAACTATATTCCTAGTCTGAGTGACCTCATTCCTAGCCACTTTATATTTCTTTTCAGAAGCCTCAGCTTGCTGCATTGTAACATCTAGTTTAGCCTTTACCATTGTCAGCTCATCAACAACTTTATGAAGGCTAGATGTAACAGTCTTGCAATTTACCACCTCATGAGACAAAGCTTCCTTGGCTCCCTTCTTGATGACTCTAACATCTCTAACTTTCTCCTTCAATTGTAATGCCTTAGTAGTCATAGCAACCAGGTCGCCCTTAAGCTTTTTCTTTCTCTCATCCCAAGCTCGAAGTGTGTTCTTCTACTTTATTATTGATAGTAAGCTCTAAAAAAAATAACAAATGAATAAGTCAGATTACAAAAGGCAATAGAACCAAGTTGAAAGGACTTTACTTACTAGCAAGTTATGGTGAGCTACATAACCCATTAATCCTTCTCCCAAAAACTCCTTTGACTCCAACATTTTGACCCCATTACAAGGTCCTAGGATCAACTTGATGTTCTCTTGAAGGAAGTCAAAGTACTTCTCTATCTTTGTGCCAAGATAAGGTCACTCTTCAGCCTCAACCTTGGATATCACCTCCAAAATGACAATGACCTTCTTCCCCTATCTATTCTTTGTTTTTTGCTAGGAGGATCAGACAGGGATGCGGCCTCTTTAACCATCTCAACCACCTCAAAATGTAAGGTGGGAACAAGCGTTTGAGAAGATGTTATGGCCAGAGAAGATGAACTTATAGTAGCAGAGGCTGTAGCAGTAGTAAAAGCCGATGAAGTGGTGGCAGTAGCAATAAATCGAGTAGATCGGAAGGTTCATGGCACTCGGAGGTTGAGCTTCAACAAGTCTTCATACTCTCCAAAATTTGTCAGACTAACCTCTCTAGTTTTGTGAGCTCCAATGTCTCTGGAAAGCTCGATATTCAAAGTTGGAGCAAGCTTATGTGAACACAAGAGGTCCTCGTCAAACCTAGAATCATTCTTTAGATCATTCGTAGTGATGAATTGGTCCAACACCTCAACCTCCTCAGCCTCCAATGATGGTTTCTCCTTATTAGTTGTGTTTATGAAATAAAATAGAACATTAAAGTCAAGGAATAAAACAGATTAATACAAGCTTGTATGTCCTTAACTCACTTACCAGGAGTAAAGACAAAACCAAAACTGTGAAGATCATGCAAAAATGGACACAAAACATAGAACCAGTGGGTTTTGTAATGCCCGATATTGGACTTGCCCTTAGCATCACCTTGTGGCAAGATCCTTTTAAACTCCATTTACTAAGCAGATAGGTAATAAATCCCATCACTCAGACCCATACTTCTGATACTAAAAAGATAGCAGAGAACTCTTACTAAAGGAAGAGGGAGATTATTCTTAAGATACAAAAGGGTGAGAGAGGTGAGTTGAGAATATGAGTTTGGTGTGAGCTGAAAAGGGGAAAGATGTAGTTTATTCAATAACTCCATAAGATAAGGGTGGACTAGGAACCTAAGCCCAGTAATGAGATGTTGGGTACTAATGGCAACAAATCCCTTAGGAGGATGGGCTACATGATCATCGAGAGAAGGTGCCAAAATACGACAACCCTTTAGGAAACAGAATGTTTCAACCATGCTCCTAAGATAATCAAGTTTAATGATTGAAGGGTGGTGTGTAAATATCGTATAGTCTGAGGGCCTCTGACTCTTAGCAACCTGCCAGCCCTTAGTAGGATTAGGATGAGTGTTAACACTCTCGGCAATCTCACCACTCCCAAAGGTCACTTTATTTATAAAATGCATCAACTCTCTACTTTGGGCTGGGGATTCAGAATCCTCGTCACTTCTTATTTGGTGACCATAATGTTTATGATCTGCTATCTACATAGAAGAAGGAATAATCAGGTTGCTAAAAGTAGGCCTTACCTACGAGCTAAAGAGAATAAGGTTTCCTATGCAACAAGCCACACACGCCTTGGATCACCACATCTAAGACCCAGACTATTGAAAATATGGGGGGCTTGACCAATGAACCTATTAGATCACAAAAACCAGGGAGACAAAAAAGGGCTAAACTTGATAATCTATGACCTCAAAACCTACAAGCACTTTATCAGGTAAATGATATGCCAGTTTCATAAACAATAACAAGCCCACAAATAAACACACTATAGAACCAGTCAGCAGGGAAAAATTTCCTATCAACTAATAAATGGACATTACCAAACCAAGCCACTAGATATTAGAAACCCACAAAGCAAAGTATCCATTAAAAGTAGGAGCTTAGAACCAAGGGTGTGTTTAGAGGACTTACTGAATCAATAGAATGTGATAGATCCTGAGCAGAGAATCCAAAAAAAGACAAGCACGATCAATCTCCGGTGAACCAAACTCGAAGGTTGCTATTGTAGAAGTAGAAAGGATGGAGAATATTAGTGACTAGGTGAGAGCTTGAAAAAAAAGAAAAACTAAAGTGTAGATTTTCAAAAGCAACAAATGAGAGGGAATGAAAGGTTTTCTCACCTTATAACATAACTTGCCACACCATTAGATCAAGAGAATGATTAACCATCCTTGATCTAATGGTCCAATGAAAAATAGGGCTATGTCGCTACTGCACTGATGTTTATGAAAAGGTACGTGCATTTAATATGGTAATGATGGTATAGGTAGACAAAATGACACAATCAAAATTGGTCATGATCTCCGGCTTTTACTAGTGAACTTTAGCTCCCAATTCACAGATCGTATTGAGAGCTGGGGGCTAATGTTATGGGTAATTTTTGGTATCGCATGAACGACCTGGTAGAAGCCCAATGGATAGATTCAGCTAACAAAGGCCTAGCTCATTCGGATTGAGGCCACCAGACCAAGACACCAGGTCACTAAATATGAGCTAAGGTCACTAGTCAACACAGCTCAAAGTAGCAACCTTAAGTTAAAAGAACAAGTCCTAACTCGTAGCTGACAACAAGCATCCTCAACTATTAGGAAAGTTTGTCCAGTCTCCTATTCTGGTATGAGTCTATTATAACTGTCTATCCTGATCTATTATATAATCCTAATCAAGTCATGATGCTTATCTATTATAGATTTACATTCAAACTATAACCCCCTATCCATTAAAAAAGGGGATGAAATCATTGTACATAGGGCATTCAATCATCAGATACAATATACTAAGCAAAGAGTAATAAAAGCCATGGACGTTGGGGCCAAACTGATTTTAGACAAACCACATTAAAAACTCCTGGTGTCTCCCTGCTCTTCCTCTCTCTATTTCTCTTTTTTCACATTTATTCTACAGCTTAGGGTTTAGAACTTAGGTTGACCATATTTTACCATCAACAGTAACCATACCTAGCAAACATCACCATAATCCATCCAAAGACACCAATCAAATATTCATATATTCATATGTTCAAATGTTGTCCCCCTTATTTCTCCAACAAATATTCTAATCACAAGTGCACTTGAGGGTTTGCACGAAATTTCCAATTAATCAAGGATTTCAAAACAATTAATCATTCAGAAAACATTATGCTACCAGGTTTATCCATTAATAAGAGACACTCTATTCATATTATAATATCAATAATCAGAATATATTATCAAACATTCCAGGTAGCATAAGCTTTAGAAATGTTAAAATTTCCATAGTATAGTAATATGAAATCTTTGCTTATATAAACAATAATTGTTACAAAATGCAGAAATATGCTAAATCATTTCTATATTTATACATCATATGGTAAAATGAAATCACTAGTTCCAATAACATAAATCAATATAAAATGCATAATTTCATCATGACAAATCATTTTCATATATATATATATAATATATTATTAAACTTTCAAAACAAGTTAAAACAAAAAATCCAATTATTCAAAAATCTTAATGTTCTGTATAACAAAATTATTTCATATGACAAAACGGGATTTACCAAGAGAGTAGGATTATTTACTCACCTCAAGAACTCCTTAATCAATCAAATTTTCAAAAAGGAATGGTCAATATTGCAAGAAGGGTCCACACAATGCTAGTTCAGTTAACTTGAGAATTCGAGTCACTCAACCTATTTGGGTACAATCAATATTAAAATCAAATCCTAGAACTTAAATTTAAAGTCCTTTAATTAAGCACACCTATCCTATACTGATATTAGATTACAATATTTGAAGCTATAATTTCAAAATCAAGTAGCAGAACCACCTACTTAGATACTTAGTTGAAACTCAAAAATTTGACGTTGCTGTGCTTAGTTCTTCAATGGAAGTATCACTGAAGTATATTAACAAGAAAATTTCAACATACATCAAATTTGAAAGGTTAGGGTTTTAGGTAAGATTTCTTTATAACTTGAAGTAGACTCAATATAAAATGAAATTGATGTTTTTGGAAGACTCCCTATCATCCAAAGTGATAGTAGGAAGCTCAAACGAACCTAGTTTGTCATCAGAAGGTCAGCCTAAACTCAGCTGGGATGGCACCAGAGAAGAAGGAATAGCAACTGTGGAGCTAGAATGGGGATGAGGAAGCACTGAGAAGAAAGAAGAAGAGGAATAATAGTTAGAGCTTGCCAAATGGTGATAGGTCAAAGAGTAGAGGTCAAACGCCGGAGAATCACATAGAAGTAGGGGACAACCTATAGTAAAGTAAAGTGCATAAGGGAGTAGGGCATCATTGGACCAATTAAAACGTAAAGTAAATTAGGGCAATTGGTGATTTAACCCTATTGACCTGTTGATGTCTTTAATAAGGTCCTCCTAGAAAAAGGGAAAAATTATGTTATGATCACAATGAATATTTAAAAACTTCACTTTGGTCCATCAGAAATATATTTTCTATTTCCTTATTATTTTTTTTAATTTAACCTTTGAAGGTATTACATACTCTTCCCCCAACAAAAGAATTTGTCCTCAAATTCTAAAAATATAGTTATATAGGATCAAAATGAAGTGTCAGACTATTTATTAAGAATAAGGGTTTAAAATCATAAGAAGGGAAGGTCTATACCAACAAGTCACTTGAACAAATGAGGGTATTTATCCATCATGAGAGACTCAGGTTCCCAAGTCATCTCCTTTTACCTATGGTTTTCCCACAAGACCTTCACTGATGGATATTCCTTGAAGTAAAGCTTTTTTGTTTAACAATCAATTATAGCCATAGGATGTTCCTCAAACGTGAGATGGCTATCCAACTCAACCAGAATTTGAGGAAGGATGTTAGATAGATCTAGAACATATTTCTTCAACATAGATACATGGAAAATAGGATGAATAGTTTCCAATTTCGAGGGTAGGTTTAGCCTATAAGCCACATTGCCAACCCTTTTCATTATAGGAAATGGACCTATATATATATATATATATGTTAAGGACTCAGCTTCCCCTTTTTGCCAAATCTCATTACTTCCTTCATAGGTGATATCTTCAAAAACACTTGATCATGCACCTGAAATTTCAAGTCTATTCTCCTTTTATTAGTATAGGACTTTTGGTAGCTCTAAGCTATTATTAGCTTTTCTCTGATGATTTTAACTTTTTTCATTTGTACCTTGCACCAAGTCTAGACCTAAGAGCTTCAACTCTCTAGTTTCAAACCATTCAATCGAAGATTTGCATTTTTTACTGTATAATGCTTCAAAAGGAGCCATTTAGATTGTAGAATGATAGCTATTATTATAAGCAAATTCAATCAAGGGTAGATATCGCTCCCAACTACCTTCAAATTCTAGTACACAAGCTCGAAGCATGTTTTCTAAAATTTGAATGGTTCTTTTGAACTAGCCATCAGTTTGAGGGTGGAAAGTACTATTGAAATGAAGTTGTGATCCCAAAGTCTCTTGAAAATATCTCTAGAATTAAGTGGTGAATTGAGTACCTCAATCAGATATAATTGACAATGAAACTCCATGTAAAAACACAATTCGATCCAAGTATAACTGAGTATATTGAAGGGTTGAATAAGTGGTTTTCACAGTAAGAAAATGAGTGTTCTTGGTCAAATGATCTACAATCACCTAAATTGAATCATAGCCTTTTAGAGTTCTTGATAGCCCAGTAAGGAAATCTATAGTCACTTTCTCCTATTTTTATTCAAGAATCTCCATGTTCTAATGTAGGCATATAGGTCTTTGGTGTTCAGCTTTTACTTATTGGCATGTGAGACATCAAGAAACAAGTTCTGCTATGTCCCACTTCCTTTCTTCCTACCAATAACCAATCTTTAGATCCTAATACATCTTGTTGCTGCTAGGGAGCATAGCATAAGAAGATGAATAAGCCGTATGCATAAGTCATTGTCTTAGATTAGAGATTTCAAGCACCCGCATGTGACCACGATAAGTCAAGGCTCCTCTACCATCTCTAGCCAAGCCAGAATCTAGTTCTTTCTTCATTTTGTCCAGCAACCTATTTATGCTTGCATCCTAAGGCCGTGTAGTCACAATTTGATCAATTAATGGGAACTATACTTGCACATAAGCCATAAATATTCTAGGTCCTGCTATTTGCAATTGTACTCCATAGGCTTCTACCTCATGCATCTGCTGAATGATCGGTCTTCTAAGAACCTTAATGTGAGCAAGGCTTCCCATAGACTTCCTACTCAAAGCATCGACTACCACATTAGCCTTATCGGGATGGTATAAAATAGAGTAGTCATAATTTTTCACCAATTCCATCTAACAATGTTGCCTCAAGTTCAAGTCTTCTTGCTTAAAGATATACTTTAAGCTCTTATGATCAGTGTAAATCTTACATTTCTCACCATACAAATAATGGCAGCAAATCTTTAAAGCAAATACCACTACAGCTATCTCCAAATCATGAGTGGGGTAGTTCTATTCATGTTTCTTGAGTTGCCTTGATACATAGGCTATGACTCTACCTTACTACATTAACACATGCCTAAAACCAATCCTCGAGGCATCATAATAAATGGTATAGTTACCACCACTTATGGGTAAGGCCAATACTAGTGCCGTATTCAAGCACTTCTTAAGTTGCTAGAAGCTTGCTTCATATGAATTAGACCATACAAATTTAGCATGCACTTTTGAGTCAACTTGTCTAATAAAGTCAACATGCAAAAGAAGTCTTTCACAAAGTGATGATAATACCCAACTAACTTAAGAAGCTACGAATATCAGTCACTGAAGTGGATCGAGGCCAGTTTTAAACTGCTTCTACCTTCTTAAGATCCATACTGATACCTTCCTTTGAAATCATATGTCGTAAAAAGGTCACACTAGATAACCATAACTCACACTTTGAAAATTTAGCATACAATTGATGCTCTTTGAGAGTCTGTAATACTATTCGAAGATGCTATTCATGAGCCTAGTCATCAGGGGAATACACTGAGATGTCATCAATGAATACAATTACAAATTGATCTAAGAAAGGTTTGAAGATCTTATTCATCAAATCCATAAAAGCTACAAGAGCATCAATCAATCCAAAAGACATCACCAAGAACTCAAAATAACCATATCGGGTTCAAAAAGCAGTCTTTGGATTGTCTTCCTTTCAGATTTACAACTGGTGGTAGCTTAAGCGTAAGTTAATCTTAGAAAAGTGTTGAGCACCCTAGAGTTGATTAAACAAATCATCAATTCTAGGCAGTGGATACTTGTTCTCCACTATGACTTTGTTCAATTGCCCATAATTAATACACAATCTTAAAGTTTCATCATTCTTCTTAACAAATAGTACAAGAGCTACCCATGGTAAAGTACTAGGATGAATAAAACCCTTATTTACCAAGTCCTACAATTGTACTTTCAATTCTTTTAACTCAGCTGGTGCCATACGATATAGTGGAATAGAGATGGGGGTTAGTTCTGGGAACAACATCAATACAAAATTCAATTCCTCGTTCTGGTGGCATTCCAGGTAGTTCTGCAAAAAACACATCTAAGAACTCCTGAACCGCCAACACATTTTCTACCTTTTGTTCCATCAATTTTGTGTCCCAAATGAATGCCAAGTAAGCCTCACATCCCTTTTTAATCATCTTACTAATACATAAAGCAGAGATAAGATTGACAAGAACATTATCCTTGTTTCCTTGAAGTACAAGAACCTTTCTATCTGGTATATTAAAGCTAATTAGTTTGTTATGACAATCAACACATGCATAATGTGTTGATAACAAATCTATACCAAAATAAAATCAAAGTCAACCATGTCTAGCACAAACAATTTAGCAGGCAAAACAGTTCCATAAACATTGATCTCGCAAGATGAAATCATATCACAAGCTATCAATGTTTAATCTAAAGGAGTAGATACCAACAGTTGTGATTCTAGAGGGAGTTATGGTTTAACAAGTCGCATAGCCAGATAAGTGGATACAAATGAGTGGGTTGCAACTAAATCAAACAATACATAAGCTGAAATAGAGTTGACTATTAAGGTACGTGTAACCATAGCATCAGAAGCCTTGGTATCTTGCCTTATCAGGGTGTATACTCTTATAGTAGCTCCCTATCCATTACCATGGCCTCTACTAGATGAGCTTCTACCTCTCTTTTTACAGTAGAGTCAAATATTGAGGGCCTCATGGGTGGTACAAATCAAGGTGAAACATTCCTTAATATATCTATGTGATGTCACTAGGCGGAGTAGAAGAGTAAGGGAAATCTCTCACTAAGTGGCTTATCTGGCCATATCTGAAATAGACTCCGATTCCTCACCTACAAATCCCTGTATGAATTTTCCCACAGGTTTGCCACAACTTTGGTGCCTCAAATCTAACTGAAGCAGGATGGCTTAAATTGGATCCCCCAGAAGGATGATAACTAAAAGCAGTAGAACCTGTGGGTTTTTTACTCTAAGTACCCAGACCTAAACTTTGTGAGGATATGGGTACCTCAGGCCTCCAAGAGGGATAGTACCCTTAAATCTGGATCTCTTTCTTGTATCGCCTAGGGCTTGTCTTGCCTTTTTCCTCTCCAAAAATCTCACTTCTAGTTCAATTGCCCGATTGTAGACTTGTTCATACATAGTGGCCTCGATAACTTGTATGACATTAAAATAATGATCATTAAGGCCGTCAATAAACTTCCAAGCCTTATCCCTTTCAGTGGGGATCATGTGTCTTACAAACTAGGAAAGATGGAGGAATTGAACGGCATATTCAAAAACTATTAGTCCTCTCTATTTTAAATTATGAAATTCCAACAGTTTAGCATAGCGTTGTCTTTTAGGAAAGACCTGTTGCAGGAAGGCTATGTGAAATATTTCCTAAGTATTAGCCCTATCTCCCATGGACCCACGATTTTCCCAGCCTTAATACTAGTTTGCTGCAGAACCATCTAGCTAGAACTGAACTAACTTTTTAGCTATATCTTCTAGACACTCTAGAACCCGCCACAAATGCTTGGTCTAGTTCAAGAATTCGAAAGGATCCACTAATGACCCCATACTAGAATATTTGGAAGGCTTGAGCTTTTGGAATTCTCTCAAATAGTTTCAAAAATTCATGGTAGTTGGTGCAACAATTCTTCTCATGCAACCCTGCCTCTACCTCTTTCATGGCCTCAGCCCCTAGGTCTACTCCTGCCTCGAGGTAGTGATTAAGAAGAAGATGGTTCATATGAGGCACTTTTGGACACTTCTTCTAATCGACTTCCAAGGTGAGCCAAAGATCGAATTCTGGGCAACATTTTCCTATTATCAAACAGAAAGGTTTGTTTATGCAAGATTTAGTTACATTTATACAAGTAGAATTGAAAGATTTAGGTAATGCGAAGATTCTCAACATATTCATGGTATGGGCATCAACATCTCTTTATTCATATGCCATGCTCTGAGGTGCACTGACATGAACTTGATATGCCTATCCCAATTTGGTAATTTGAGACCCCTAATCATACAACTAGACTCTAGACTATGCTTTGATTCCAACTTTATCATGCCTTGATCCATAAAACTTGACCAGCATAGAAATTCACCATTAGGAAACCCTCTACAAGCTTATAATGCAAAACCTTTATTAATTAACCTAAAATACCAAAGACCAAAATTATAATAAGGCATAAACAAATATTTACATTTTAAATCCTACTAAAAATCTAGCAAAGTTTCCTTAATTTTTTGGACACTTGGGCACAAGGCCTTTACAAAAAACAAGGGCTACACATCTTACACATCTTGTACAATAACTTGAAATCACAATGGCTCAAATTACATAAATTTATATCCTACAAGGCACTCACCAATCAAGATACATGCACACAATAACTTGGCCAATTGTCAAAGCTTTCACCATCAATATACCTTTAGGCTCCACAGATGGTAATCTACTCGATCAATGAGTAGATCCTGAACCAGAATGATGAGGAGGGAAAGTGGGGGTATCTTTGGGCTCTAAAAAACATGGAGAAAAATGGGGTGAGTTTCATAGAAACTCAGTGAGCAGATAATCTCGTAGAAAACCAAAACTCAGTTCATAATTTGTATTTGAAATCTAAAGGATAACATATGTATATATTCATGAAGATAAGCTTAACAGTTCAAAAGTCACATCTCAAAATATGTTTGAAAACTTTCATCCATCAGGAAAATCAAGTGATTAAAATATGATATTTAACAAAAGTAAAATAAGCAACAGACTATGATACTATGAAAAATAATCATCATTGCGTAAACATAGGAGATATTCAATATGGTTTTCTAAAATTACCAATACTCAAGTAACAAAATATTCAATAGTTGCTCTTTTATTCAAATATAATTGGAATCCAAAGAATAATTGCTAAAGGTAACCGTACCTAACAAACATCACCATAATTCATCCAAACACACTAATCAAATATTCATATGTTCAAACCCTTATTTCTCCAACAAATATTCTAATCACAAGTGCACTTAAGAGTTTCCAAGGAATTTCCAATGGATCCAGAATTTCAAAATAATTAATCATTTGGAGAACATTATACTACCAAGCTATCCATAAACAAGAGATACTTTATTCATATCATAATATCAATAATCAGAACATATCATCAAACATTCCAAGTAGCATAAGCTTCAAAAAGGTTAAAATTTTCATATCACAGTAATATGAAATCTTTGCTTTTATAAATAGTAATTGTTACAAAATGCAGAAATACACTAAATCATTTCTATATTTATACATCATATGTTAAAATGGAATCACTAGTTCCAATAACACAAATCAATATAAAATGCATAATTTCATCACGGTAAATCATTTTCATATATATATATATAACATACTATTAAACTTCCGAAACAAGTTAACATCTAAAATCCAATTATTCAAAAATCATAATGTTTCATACAACAAAATTATTTCATATGGCAAAATGAAATTTTTCAAGAGAGTAAGATTATCTACTCACTTTAAGAACTCCTTAATCAATCAAATGTTCTAAAAGGAATTGTCAATATCACAAGAAAGGTCCACATAATGCTAGTTTAGTCAACTTGAGAATTTGAGTCATTCAACCTATTTGGATATAATCAGTATTAAAATCAAATCCTGGAACTTAAATTCAAAGTCCTTTAATTAAGCACACCTATCCTATACTGATATTAGACTACAATATTTGAATCTATAATTTCAAAATTAAGTAGCAGAACCACCTACTTGGATATTTGGCTGAAACTCAAAAATTTGACGTCAGTGTGCTTGGTTCTTCATTGGGAGGATCATTAAAGTCGATTAACAAGGAAATTTTAGCATACATCAAATTTGAAGGGTTAGGGTTTTAGGTAAGATTTCTTGATAACTTGAAGTAGACTCAATATAAAATAAATTTGATA
>JANHAO010015146.1:0-15007 GCA_026873985.1 Saraca asoca | reverse complement strand
TTGAGAAACTATGATTGGTTATAGAGGTTGACTAGCATCCATACCTCTGACTGATTAGATATAGGTAATGAAGGGATTGTATCATACACAGAGATCAGCCACAGATAAGTTATCACCGTTGTTGACTCCCGTCGAAAATTGAGTAGCTATAATGGCTTGCTAGAGTCCGCTTATAGCTTAAAGTCTAAACATGATTAATTTGGAGAAATTGATTAAAAAATTAATTGGATTAATTTTATATGCCTTCAAATGGTTTAAAGAGCATTTTGGACTTTTGCCAATATTTCGGGGGCCTATCAGGTCACATGTAAAATGAAAAATATGAGGAATGACTAAAATTGGGATATATGAATATCCAGGGCTCAAATTGAAAAGGGTAAATATCGATGGGACTGAAAAGTAATTTTCAGAAATCACAGGGACCCGTGTGCAATTTGTGAAATTGCTGAGGTCATTTTGTAATTTAAAGAAATTGTAAAAAGGTAAAACGGCATCGTTTTGCTTAAAGGATATTTTGCTGCCCGGGTTGCATTTTCGGATGCATTACGCAACGAACCTCTTCGTCTTTTTCGGCAACGCTTCGTCTTCCCTCCTTCCCCGCTGCGTTTGAGCTGGACCAAAGGTTGGTTTTACTTTTCTCACACTCCTAATTTGATATTTGAGCTTTAAACTAGCTAGATCTCGGGTTGATTGTCTGGTTGGTTGCAAGAAATTTTTTTAAAATTCTTGACCATTTTGCCCCTGGCACGGCCGAACATTCTTTCAGTAAGGTCGTAGCTTTCTCGATGCCATGACTAGGCAGTACATAAGCTTCTTCATAGGGGAGTACCTCGTCTCGACATCCAACAGTTTCTTACTTATATAATAGATAGGGAGTTGAGCTTCTCCTGCTTCCCACATTAGGGTTGCGCTAAGGGCATGTTGGGACACCCCTAAGTATATGATCAGCTTCTCACCCTCTTTTGGTTTAAACAATAGTAGAGCTCATCCGATATATTGTTTAAGTTTTTGGAAGGTGACCTCGCATTCTTGCATCCATTCAAACTTCTTCACCTTCTTAAGGATATCAAAGAAAGGAACGCATTTGTCTATTGCCTTCGAGATGAACCTGCTGAGCATTGCAACTTGGCTATTGAAGCTCTGCACATTTTTGGCTCTAGTGGGGGATTGTATGTTGAGAAAAGCTTTAATCTTTTCCAGATTTGCTTCAATCCCCCTGCTATTCACCATGAAATTGAGGAACTTTCTCAAGGTGACTCCAAATGCACACTTAAACAGGTTTAATTTCATTTGGTACCTCTTCAGAATTTGGAACATTTCGTCTAGATCGTGGACATCGTTGGCAAGTTGCTTGGATATCACCAACATGTCATCCGCTTACACCTCCATTGTTTTGTCGATCTACTCTGTGAACATTAGATTCACTAATCATTGGTAAGTTGCTCTCGTATTTTTTAGCCCAAAAGGCATTACCTTATAACAATATAACTTGCGATTGTTAATAAACGAGATGTGTTCCTCATCTTGTGCAGCCATTGATATATGATTATATTCTGAGTAAGCATCGATGAAACTGAGGAGTTCATGTTCCGCTGTCGCGTCTACAAGTTGTTTGATCCCAGGCAAAGGAAAGTTGTCTTTTGGGCATGCCTTATTCAAGTATGTGAAGTTTATGCATGTCCTCCACTTTCCATTTTTCTTTTTCATGAGGATAGGGTTGGCAACCCAAGTGGGGTAGTGAGCTTCTCAAATAAACTTGTTTGCTAACAGCTTGTGCACCTCTTCTTTCAGTGTGGTATAGTGTTTGACAGTCATTTTCCTTCTCCTTTGACAAACTGGCTTGTACTGGGGGTCAATATTGAGCTTGTGCGACATAACCTCGAGGTTAATGCCTACCATATCTTTATGGTTCCAAGCAAAGGCATCCAGATTGGCCTTGAGGAATTCAACTAACATGTTTTCATATCGGGTGGCAAGCTCTTCCCTAACTTAAGGCATCTCTTTGTATCCGCTTCACTGACCTTCACTTCCTTAAGCTCTTTAACCGGACCAATAGCTCATTCAATGTCTATCTCATAGGGGTCGAGGTCGTAGCTGACCCCTTTAGTGTTCATGGCTCAAGGTTTTCCTCTAGATACCACATGCACCTTTTTTTCTTGTGTTCCAAGCTTAACGGCCTCCTCATAGCAGCGCCTGGTAGTTTGTTGCTCTCCCCACACGCATCTAACTCCATTTGGGGTTGGGAATTTAATAGTAAGCATCCTAGTAGATGCGACCATGTCTAGGTCATTCATGGCGAGTCGGCCTAGTACTATGTTGTAGGTTGAGGGGTAGTCTATAATTAGAAAATCCGTCATAACAGTTACTTGATGGTCTACATCTCCCAAAGTGAGCAGCAGTCTAATCTGACCCATCGATACTATTCCATCTCTTGTGAAGTCATAGAAAGGCTCAAAGGAAGGATTCAGTTAGCTCGTGCTCACGTCAAATTGATCGAAGTATCCTTTGTATATCACGTTGACAGAGATACCAGTATCGATCATTATTCTTCTCACATCAGCGTTGCCAATCTTGACACAGATGACTATTGTGTCATCGTGAGGGGCATGGACTCCTCATGCATCTTCTTCCATGAACGTGATGCTTTCCGAGGTCACTCTAGCTTTCTTGGTGAGTCTTTCATATTCCATATGACTAGCAAGTAGGACACAGTCTGTTGCCCACACATAGCAGTCACGTGACCTATTTGAGGTGCCAGCGATGTGAGGTCCATAATGAATAGTAAAAATAGTCTTCACCAAAGGCATTTCCTCATGCTTTGGGGTTTACTATTACTGACGCTGCCCCTGTTGTTGAGGATGCAGGGGTCGTTATCCCAAAGGTCTCACCACATAATCCTTCAAGCAACCTTTTTTGATGAGGTCTTCAATGGCGTCTTTTAACGCCCATCAGTTCGAGGTGTTGTACTCAATCTCGTTGTGGTAAGTACAAAACTTGCTTTGATCTCTTCTTCTGAAAGGAGATTTTATAGGTTTAGGTCTCCTGAAGCCTTTATTGTCCCTCTCGATCGCATAGATCTTATCGGGAGTGTCTGACAGGACAGTGTAACTGTTATAGTGACCTTGATGTTGTGGCTGCCCATTTCTAGCCTTTTTCACGGCCTGACCTCTAGAGTTGTCTTTCTATCTCTCCCTACTACTTTCACTACCAGCTCTCTTCTTGCCCTAGTTGGAACTACTCGCCTCTTTTTTTTTTATTAGGCTTATTCAAGCTAAGGGTTTCTTCCCATCAAATCTCTTTGGCAACGTGTTCATAGAACTCACCCAAACTTTTCATCGGGGACTTGTATATATCCTCATATAGCTTTCCATCTTTGCAAAACCCAGGTAAGATAGCTGTGAGAACACTTTCATCTGACGAGTTCTCCACATTGTTGACCTCGTATAGGAATCGGGCGATATAATCCTTAAGCGATTCATTTTTCCACTAGAAGACTATCGCTTAGTGGCAAGATGAGGTGAGTTGTCTCTTTAGTACCCTATACTGATTAAGGAATCTTACTTCGCATTCCTCCTAGTTGTTAATGTTGCGAGCTGGGAGACTCTTAAACTAGGTTCGTGATATCTCTCTGAGAGTGACTGGGAAGACTTAACAGTTCACCAATGAGCTGGAGGTCTAAAGGTCCATCTGGACGTTGAATGCATCCAAATGGCTATACAGATCACTGTCTCCATTATACAAGGGGATGTTAGGGACCTTGAACCTATGAGGAAGGGGTTCTGTTTCAATCTCTCTGGTGAATGGCATGCATTCCTCATAAGAGTCTTGGCTACTTTGGGCTGCAGATATTTTTTCTAGCTACTTCACCCTCTGAAGCGTTGAAGCAGCTCCTCAGTCACAGTCTTGAGTTTCAAACTGATGACTAGTGGTTTGCCTGCTTCTGTCATCTTACTGACCATGAGAATGGTGGTCTGAGGTCATGTGCCTTTGACTATGCTTGTAACCATGTGAGTGACGGTCCATCCTACGCTCATGGTCCATCTCATTGGAGCTTTCTTCTCGACTTGAGTTCTCACATTGTTGATCATCTTTTTCATCCTCGTGAATCCTATGGACTTTTGACCTTAACCGTGAGTTCGATGAATGAATGGAGCCAGCACGTTGGCACTCTCCTCTAACAGGCTCTTCATGCTGAAGCCTTAGCTATTGGAGTCCTCATTCTAGCGCAATGACTCCCACTAGTCTTTGCACACCTTGGGCCTGTGCCTGGGCCAGAGCACTAACCATGTCTGTCAACTCCCTTCTAGTGTTTTCAAGAGCCTCTTGGCGTTAGCACCAAGTTTGAGCTCCATTCACTTCAAGGGCGATAGGTTGGAGTGGATTGGGAGGTATCGTACTAACTATTGCACCTATTATGGGGTAGCAAAATCCTATTGAAGTTATGACTGACCTTCAAGCTGGCCAGTGATGGCTTATGTGCTTCTGGTGGCTTTTCCTCTTGCCATTGTAGTTATAGCAATATGTCAAAGATGAAAAAAATGCAGTGAAGGCCTTCTTTCTAGTACCAAAATGTTGACTATGAAATTCGGTTAACAGGTGTAAGTTCAATGTTATCCTAAACTACACGTTGAGAATGTGAGCTAATAGGAAAGAAAGAAGGAGAAGAAGAAAAACAGCAAACATTAGAAGCTTTTATCATGGTTCGGCTAAAGCCAATCGGCCCTTACGTCTACGTTGAGTTGTATTAGCTTTTTTATGAAGGTTTTCTATTTAGTTCAATGGAGATATAGTGCTATATTGCTATTTCAGCAGAGTGTCTGCATAAATTTTTCTTGCTCACTTTTTACAAAGGTTCCCCCCTTTATTTATAGGAGAAGAGAGGGTTATAAGTGTAATTTGATAAGTAACATAATGATTAATTTTATCGTTTTAGGTAATAAATGCTTGACGTCTGATAATAAATGCTGGGCAAATCATTATCAGACTATTGGAGGTTGATGTGTCGGTTCTGAAGGCTGAGTGTTTAGTTAGGAATATATACCCTCAACTGATGACTAGGCTTCTGTACTAGTGCTTAGCTTGCTATCTTAGCGACGTGGGTCTACATTAGGTGACCTGCTCATTATGGACTAGTCTCATCGCTGGATCCGTTTAGGATAAGTCTGTTGAAGGTTGGTCTAAGCGCTACGCTCTGCTTAGTAAGCTGGTGCTTTCCTTAGCAAGTTGGGCTTGCACATTGACCTCGTCATGCTTCCTTAGTGCACGGGTAGCGAGCTGGTATCCTGCTGAGCGACCTCAATCGTTAAGCGATCTGGGCCTCCTTTTCAGTTAGGCTTTGCTTCTTATTAGGCATTGGTCTGTCCATTTCAAGTAACCCAGAAAATATTCATAACACAACTTAAGTCTGGTATCCTAAACTATAAGTTGTGAAAGCAATTTTGCAAGGAAGAAAGAGAAAGAGAGAAAGAACAATGAGGCACCAGGAGTTTTTTAACGTGGTTTAACCAAAATTAATTGATCCCTACGTTTATGGTAGTTTTTTGTTCTCAGTGTTTGCTTCTACTGAGTATTTGTATTTGTTTATACATGTTTGTGCCATGATTCTCTATATTTTTTCAGAGAGTTTATTCATCTGGCTTCCCATTTTTACAATGATTTCAACTCCTATTTATAGTTGATGGGGCGTTACAAATTGCATGTAAATCCATAACTGGAAAAGAATACTCTCTCGATTTTGCTTCCTAAATTTCCATAAAAATAGGCGATTAATTAATCCTGTAAGTTAATTTTTGCAAGTGGATTCTCACAAGTGGGCTCCTGCAAGTTAGTCACGTCTTGGGTTTAACTATAATGAGCTTTTTGGATAATGACTGTGGTAGCATGTTTTAACCTGCGGGCTAGAGTTTGTTCTCAACAACCTAAGGTTACTGTTTTGTTCA
This sequence comes from Saraca asoca, assembly GCA_026873985.1. Classification (NCBI taxonomy): domain Eukaryota; kingdom Viridiplantae; phylum Streptophyta; class Magnoliopsida; order Fabales; family Fabaceae; genus Saraca; species Saraca asoca. The sequence continues at coordinate 9,068 of JANHAO010015146.1, read as the reverse complement.
TTGTTAACCAGTGACTTAAGCCTGTATTTGGCAACCCAATGCCTTGGTCCAGTGACCTCAATCCTAGACAAGTTGGGGTCTTTAGTAGTTAGACTCATCTGTTGGACTTTTATCAGCCCATTTGCACGATTCCAAAAATACCCACAATAATATCAATCTAAGTAGAAAAGATATTTTAGTAATTTGAATTTTAAAAAAGTGATGTCTAACTTTAATGAAGAGAAAATTAATAACTGAAACATTTAATTATTATTGTTTTCTTGAAATTTAATTTCTTAAAATTTCTACACATCATTCTTTTTTTATTCCATTTTTTTAAATAAACACTTCAATTCTCTTTTTATACATATATAGCTTATGTGTTGATTTCATTTCTTTTTCCTGTTTTTTATTCATACATTATCATGAGACAATAACATCATTATCCTCCAGTGCTAAGTAAAATGTAGAATTTTTTTTTTTGTAATTATATCAAATATTTCATCATAAACATACATATTTTGTAAAAATGTTTATTTTTTAGTTACAAATGTTAATTTGATTATTCTTTTAATCATCTAAATAAAATTATCTTAAAAAATAAGGTATTTTATTTAAAATAAAGACTTTGACTTCTTTTATCCAGTTTTTATTTTAAAAAAGAAAAAAAAACTGAAGTGGTTACAAACAAAAAATGGAGGTATAATTTTTTGGTCGGAAAAGCTATTCACACACAATACGTATAAGAATCAGAGAAGCCCTTTACCATAGCAGCCGAAACTGCCGCCCAACCCCATCAGCCATATGGTCGCAAATTTAGTTTCTTTCGAGCGACCTCCAACTTTATATTAATAATATTTAATACTTATAATTATTAATGTTTGTAATCAATTATCTTTAATTTTTAGATAGATATATTTAATACCTAATGTTTATTTTATAAATGATTTGAAGGAGCAAATATATTAGATTTAATATAAAATTTTATAAAAAAAATTAAACATAATATGGATGTTTTGTAATTCAAATTTGGAATGATCCAATTTATATACTATTTTTTTTATTTTAACTGTTTGGAGATATTTTGATTATTTTGACATAATTTACTTATTTTGTGTGAATAGAAAAGTACATGACTATGATTCTTACATTTTTATTTTTGAATCAGTATAACATAATACTTAAATTCCTTTTAAAGTTACAAGAAAAAGGTCACATGACTCAAATTTGGGAGTGATGCAATTCGTATATTATTTTCTAATTTTTCCCTTTTGAGAGGTATTCTGGTTATTGACATAATTTGCTTGTCTAAAACGAGTAGAAATACACATGATTATGATCCTTATATTTTTATCTTCAAATCGGTATAATATAATATTTAGATTCCTATTGAAGTTACGAAAAAAATATCTTGTAACTTAAATTTAAGAACGAACCAATTTATGTATTATTTTTTTGATTTTTTTCCTATTTTAGAAAATATTTTAGTAATTTTGATATATTTATTTATCTAGTATAAATAGGAAAGCACATAATTATGATCCTTGTTAAATTCACAGACAACCCCTACAAATTTTTTGAACCAATACATTTGAACCAAAATGTGATATATTAGCAAATTAATACACTATATTGAGTGGACTCTTTTATTTTAGAAAAATCTCAAAATTAAGGGAAGAATCACAATGATTTAGTTTTAAATTTTTAATATTTAAATAATCAACTATAAATATAATTATTTAAAAGTGGAATACTAATTAATTAAAAATCTATAAACATATTTATTTTAATCATAGTTCATTAAAATTTTGTACATATCTAAAATTTTATGTTGATCACTAAATTCATTTCTAAGGGCAAAGCAAAAAATTAAATTAGTTTACTTTGAATCCGTAGATGTATGAATTTAATCAATCCAAATTTAGAATCCCAAATTACAAACTGAAAGTGTAAAAAGAAAGAGAGAGAGTGTGTGTGAGAGAATGAGGAAAAATAAGAAGATACCAGAAATTTTTAACGTGATTCAGTCTAGTATAATGCTTACGTCCACGGTAATTATGTTTTCTCTATTTATTTTTACAGAGTTTTTTGTATCTGTTTGTTATTGTTTGATCCTTTTTTGTACAATGATTTCAACCTTTATTTATGGTTGTTGAGGTTTTTAATCTTAATGTAGTTTAAAAAAAGGAAAAAAATTCAGAATTGGCTTTGATTCACGAATTTTTACATGTAAGTTAATTTTTGCAAGTTGATTCTTGTAAGTTGATTACCACAAGTTAATCCCTTCTCGGGGTTTAACCACATTTAATGTACTTCGATCTGCGGGTTAAATCTCATTCCTAACGACTTAAAGTTGCTATATTGACTCTCATTAACCAGTGATTTGAATTCACATTTAACGATTTGATATCTTACTCTAGCGATTACAATCCTAGTTGAACTGGACCTTTATTAATTGGGTCTCTTTATTAGATTTTTATCAGCTTATTTGTATAGTTTCAAAAAAAATCACAATAAAATCTTAGTTTTGAAAATAATAAATTTATCTAATTTTTAAAATTATGAAGATTATATAAATTTTTATACATATGTCAAGACGAATTGAATAACATTTTTTCGTGTATCATGTATTTAATTTAGTGAACCAATTATACTTCCTCGTAAATCTAAATTCTATTACACACATATCCCCAATTATTCTTGTATCACGTATTGCAGCGTACCATGAACTAGATAACATTAAAATAGAGCACTAACTTAGTGGATATGATTCAATGTACTCACATTGACTTGTTCCAAGTTGGATTAACTTTAGATAATTATTAAACTTAAACCGCGTGAGAGCTTTATGATAAATTATTTTACCCTATTGGCACTCTTCACTTGATTCAACCAACTGATTCACAGTTAAAAGTTTGATTGAAATAAAATAATCCAAATCCTTGAGATGATGATGCAGCAGATAAGGAACTATTCATATCTTTGGATATGTGATGCTTCAATAATAATCAAAAGCTTCAAGTAAGGGTGATAACATGATATGGCATAGGCTTCCATCCTCCGCTCAGATGGATTCCCTTTTTGTTTTCCTTTATTTTCTACTTGGTTTAAGGGGACTTTTGCTTCAATCCTTGAAAATAGAAGGATAATAGAATGAAATAAAAAAAAGAGTAAAAGCGATAGTAATAAACTAATAATTATTTTTTAATTTGTTTAATTTAGTCAAGAAATGAAATCATATTATTTATAATTTTTTTTTCTTATTATTTAGTTTGTTGATGGTCAACAATGATGAATAATAATTAATAGCAATAAGTGGTGATGGATAATGGTCAATGAAGATGATGGTTAATGATGGTGACCTGTGGTCAATGATAATAAATGATAGAGGGAGATGATCAATAACAATTGATGATAGTGGATAGTGATTAATAACAATAAATAGTGATGAATAATTGTCAACAATAATAAATAATGGTAGATAGTAGTCATAATGGTAATGGTACTGGATACTGTTCAATGGCGAAAGGTAGTTATCAATTATGATAGTTATGGTGACAATGATCAACAATAGAAGGTGATAATTAATACCAAAATGTGATGGTGAGTGATAATTAATAAGAGAACATGATGATAAATAGTAATCAATGACAATAGTAGTAGTGACTGGTGGTCAATGGCATAAAATAGTGGTAGACAGTTATCAAAGGTGAACGGTGGTCAATAATAATAGATAATGATGAGTAGTGATCAATAATGATGATAATGATTAAAGCAAAAGGTAGTAATAAGTGGTGGTCAACGAAGAAAATTGGTGGTAAGCAATGGTAAGAAAAGGAGGGAGAGAAAGAAGATTATTATTATTATTATTATTATTATTATTAGAGATTAACATAATCTAATATTTTAATTGAGGAAAATGTTTCAAATAAAAATAATTCTATAAAATTAAGTAACAATAATAAATTTATTACATATAAACCAAATACTCAATAAAAAAATTAATTTTGTTGATTCTATTATCTATAACTAAAATTCTCCAACTAAACCTATTATAAATGTATCTTTTATGCATATTCTGTGTCTTCTTGAGCTTTAGAAATAAAAATGTTGCTCCGTACAGATCGAAGACGACTTTGAATTTGCCTTCAAACCGTCCACGTAACCGCGTTAGGGGAAAAATGAAAAAAAGGTTATTTACTACTAAATGACTCTCCTGTCTGATTATAATAAACTCTAACTATCTAATTAAAAAAACTAATTTCAAATAAAAATTAATTATAAATATCTAATCATAAAAAATATATAAAAATAAAATTATAAATTTAGTTGAAATATTTGGATTAAAGTTTAATTTAATTTTTTAGAATTCTTTCATAGATTTAGTTAGAAAAATATTTATATAGTCTGATTATAATATGTATTTATATTTTTATTTAATAAAAATAAAATAATTGTAATTTTTAATCTATTAAAATTTAGAAAGTATAATTTTTAATACATAAAAATTCTATAAAATTAATATATAAATAACAAATTAATAATTATTTTATTTTTATTAAATAAAAATAAAAACATATATTATTAATAAAATGTATAAATATTTCTCGTCATATCAGGGTATCTAGACTGATATACGAAACACAGTTTGCCATGTGTCTCATCTAGTCCACGCATCAGGTGAAAAGAAGTCAAAAAGAAATTTTCCACTGAAGTCCTTTATTTTGTCAATATCTGTAAATAAATAGTTGGAATTAATTAAGATTAGGCCAATAACTTTATTGGGCCATTAATGGGTCACAAATATTGAGAGAGAAAGCGTTAGGATAAAAAACTTAAAAAAAAAAAAAAACTATGGTCTTGGAAAGGAAGTTGCAAGCCCTTTTCCTGGATAAATTTGTACAATTTAAAAAAGAATTTGCTTTCATGCACATTAAAAAAGCACTTACGCATACAAAAATTATAAGTTTTATAATTTTTTTTCAATATTTTCATGATAAGTTGTTCTTTTTTTTCTTCATAAAATAATTGTAACCATTTAATCTAGAGTTGTAATTTTTTTTATATATTTATTATATTAATTCATACAAAATCTTAATATTTTATAAAAAATTATAAAAATTACAAATTTTCAGTAAAAATTACAAAATACAACAACTATTCATGAAAGCCTTAAATCATGTTTGAATTGGGATGGTGACATGCATCCAACTTACATTATGTTGTAATTTATTTTTAATTGAGAAGTCAAAACGATAATAGGGAATCATATGCAGTTGGTAGATTATATAGCAAAAAGTAACAATGCATCGTAGAGATCGATAAATGGTTGGAACTTGGAAATTGACAACTCGCATCCCTTCTTCCCCGAAACGCTGATTGCTTGGTGTTAGGTACTAATAATAGTAATTAATTTATTAGATTATATCATAAATTTAATTATGATATGAGTTTATTTGTAGTGTATCTAAAGTTTAAGATTTTATAATTTTTATCTCTTATGCAACAATTTAATCTTATTTTATTTTATTATAATATATTAGAATTCCTTTCTTAATTCTTTTTAACTTCTTTCTACTTATGCTTTTCTAAATCCTATTTATTTTCTCATTATAATATTAGAATAATATCATCTAAGTTAGACTTTGTAGATTATAAAACTTTTGATAATTTCAAAAAGGTTAAATCATCAAAGTAGAATTTTGATTTATTTTATTATCGAAAGTAATTTGATTTTATAAAAAAAGGAAAAAAATAATATTCATAATTGAGTTATTATTTTAACATATTTGTGTTAGGTTTATTTATTTTTTAATTACTGTTTACGAGTTTTTCTCGGAAAGACAAGAATTAAAAAGAAAAACGGTGAATGGTACCGGCACTAGTAGAAGAAGACTGAGTTTAAGAAAGTCTCAAGGTAGGAGAGATAGAGAACTACAAGAAGAGAGAAAGAGGGAGCCATCATTACAATGAAAACACAGCAAAGGGTGGGTTTTTATGTTCAGAAGCTGCGGGTTTCACTGTTGAGCTCCGTGGAACAGCGTGCAAAGGACTGAGTCAGAAAGCTTTATGTTGTCTGGTTTTGAGTTGGGATTTTTTAGGGCTCTGTCACAGCAACTCTGGATTTCCTCTGCTTCTTTAATCTTCTCTATGGTAGCTGCTCTCTGCTGTATGCTACTCTGCTCTGCTGGGCAAAGATTGAATCTAGTGAAACTAGCTGTTTCGATGCGTATAAGGCAAAAAAAAAAAAGAGGAACTTGTTCTAAAGCAGAGTGTTTAGGGAGTTTTCACATACAACAATATTCAAATTCTTTCCTCTTTTTAAGAAGTAATGGTTGCTGGTTGCTGGTTGCTGCTACTGCAGGCAGTAGCACCGACGATTTTTAGGTGATTAGAGACGGTTTTTGGTGGTGTTGCAGATCGAAGCTCCGATAAACTGCAACCAGATTAATTTGGTTTTGTGTGAGTCTAACTGGTTTCTTCCGATTTTGTGCTGTTTGTTCAAGTTTGATATTGTCTAAGGGCGCCTTTGTTATTTAATGGGCTACTATAGTCTAGGTAAGCTTTTTTTTCACTTTTTACGGAGGATGTTGCTGAATTTGGTATGTTTGAAGCACAATTTTATATAATTTTGTTGATTGGCGGTATATTTGATTTGATTTGATTTGGTTTGGTTGATTCTTCTTTTATTGGATTTAATTAATCTAAATTGGATCAAATTTTGAGTATGAATAAGGTGTATTTATGCTATTTCTGATATTGGGAGTTGTGTATAGAAATTGTGACTTATTATTGTGAGTTCATTTTTTAATTGATGGAGATGGATTTAGTGAGATGCTACGAGGAGTAATTTTTCTAACAATATTCCAGCATTGGAGAGGTGCTGAGTATAGCTCCAGGTCTTACGATTTTGTTATGGATAAAGATTTGTTGCTATGTGTTTGGAGTATATTTTGGTGTTATACACATTTAGATAATTTTAATTTTAGATGTCTTCATCTGAGTTGTAGTATTGTTTCACGAATTTTGATGTCTTCATGTGATTGGGAGTATCCCTTAACGAATTTTGTGATTTTTGATGTTTTTATGTGATTTGAAATACTATTTGACAAATTTTTATGTTTTCATGTGATTTGAAACATTGTTTAGCGACTTGTGATTTTTGATATCTTAATGTGATTTTTTAATGTTTTGGAATTGATTTCAATAAATACAACTTGGAAGCAATACTGTTTGTGATAATATTAGTGATTTTGGCATAATTTCAACTATAAATATTGGTAATTTTGAGGACTGGTTAGCAAGTTCAGAATGTAACTTATGGGAAGTTAGTAAAAGACTTTTAGAAACTATGTTGTTTGTGCCGAGAAAAACAACTGAAAGAAGGTCGAAGAAGCAATCAGGGGTAGTTGCTAAATATTTTTAGAGGTTGCATCTACCAAGATTTTATCATTGCTTTTAAGGTTTGGGTATTGACATTTAAAAGGAGTTGTTCACATATTATATTTGTTGCAAATTATTCGTTGAATTTAAAGTTTAAGTTTTCTTTCTAATTATTTTTATTATATTTTATGTTTTAGAGTTAAAATTTATCTAACGATCTTAAATTTTATAAGTTTTAACTTGAAAGGAAATGTTAGAAAATAATATTAATAATTCAATTATTAAGTTATATTATTAGCCTAGATTATAACCTTACTTGCAATGTACTCAGAGTTAAGAAGTTTTATATAAATAAAGCATTAATATTATGACTAATGCATCGGTCTAATCTTATTTTATTCTAATTTTATTCTATTATAATATATTAGAGTTTTCATCTGAATTTTCTTTGGTCTTTTCTTATTTTTTCTTTTTTAATTTCTAATTATTTTCTCAACACCTACTACACTACTGCTAGTAGGCTTTCCAGAACCTGATTCAATTCAATTCCAGGTACAGGTAGATGGTTCACAGGACTCGCAGTCGATAAAATAGCACCCATAGACCGATATGATTCACTGGCAGGCAACACATTTGTAGAATTCTTCTGATCCACTGAGTTCTCATGTCTCTTTCTCTGCTTGTTGTGATCTTCAGGCTGATGGGCATCAAGATTGGCACTGAGATTTTCACTCTCAGCCTTACCATCGTTACTTCTAGGGCTTCCAACATAAGACTCATTGCCAGCAAATGCTGGATAGCCACATCATGCACGTGAAAACATGAAAAGACAATTATAGAGAAATTGAACGTTATGTAATAAGGGTTGTTATAACAAATGAACCAATGTAATGGATGGTTTTGACAACCATAAACAAATTAACTAAGGCAATGAATAATGTACTCATATATAACCCTATAAGCACTTTTCCATTTTGTTTGATAAAGAATATAAATAAGAAATAAATGACTGGGCAGCGGAATTGTAGAGAATGAAGCTAAAGAGAGAGAACCTCATAATCATAAAGATCACTACAAGCAGAGCCACTACTGTCACTCAATTTTCCACTCTGCACAAGATCAGCATCGTCATCTATCTCCTAATCATCTTCAATCTCTGCATCATGGTAGCTATTTTCTTTCACATCAATATTATCAGTGGAATCTTCAGTCCCACTGTTTTCAACATGAGAATAAGTCGAAATAGAGCATATCTGTATGTTGTCTTCCTGAAACAACACATTGAAACTAAGCTCTTAACCAATGCTTTCATGCTATACCTCGTAGCTACTTCATTACCAAAACAGAGGCCTGTCTTGCCAACATAGGCTCTAGATCACCTGTTGATGTCCAACCTTTCGGTGAATTTTCCCACCTATCATGATATGAAAATGGCAGTAACAATCAGTCATTCTAATTGGAGATACATTGAGTATAGATTGAAGTACTCAATTTGATAAAAATACTTCACATAGAATTATGAGAGAATGGGATAAGATTACAGCAGGCAGTTTATCCTACATGGTGAAATCAAACCCCATTGATCTAAGTATCTACTTGAGCATTAAAAAATAAAAAAAATAACACTGCCATTGAACTCATTATGATGAAAAGTAAAAATCCAGCAATCAAATACCAAATATGCAGAAATGACAATTTTTTGCTTG
>JANHAO010015145.1:0-14990 GCA_026873985.1 Saraca asoca | reverse complement strand
TTAATTTAGATATTAATATGGTTATTGAGATCTTGATAATCACCTTTAGAAGAGGATAGGAAAACCAAGCAATGCATTGAGATTTTATGGATTGTTTGAGGCTGAGTTCTGATTAGACTCATTAATCATTTTCAAGGATTCTTGTTTGTGATTTTAAGCCATATAAATGATTAACAACTAAATGAACATTTAGTAATCAAGGAGGCATTAATGTCAAAATAGTTGGTTCCCTTGGCTAGTTGCTTATTTATCTTTGTTTTAGTTTATGTTTTGTTAGTATTTTCTGTTAGTGTAGTTTTGCCAACCCCCTCTTTTATTTCCAACTCCTAATTGATTGATAATATCTAACAAATGATCTTTAGATTTGACCTGGATTTGCCATATGCTACAAGTAGTTAGGTAACTCAGTTTTATAAATTTCTAATTTGACAACCTCGACAAGCCGCTATCACTCCCCCTTTTTTTTTATAGAGGTCGGGAGGGTTACAAGCCGTAATTTATCATTGCTAAACTATGATTACATCTGTTGTTAAGCATTAAATGCTATACGCCAAGTAATAAATACGAGACAAATCATTGTCGGGCTTTGGAGGCTGAGTTATGGGTTAGTAGAGTGCTCAAACTATATCTGTCAGATGTAGTTTCCTATGACTCCGTAGGGAGCTCGCTGCTTCTTTGGTCGGTTGAGGCTTGTAAGCAAATATTGTGTGATCTGCGGCATGGTTCTAGCAATCTTGTTCTGGGTTCATTTTGCGTCTTTACTTTGGTTTCGATTCTTCAGGCTTTTACTAATCCATTTGTTCTACCCAGAAAATGCCCACAACAGCCAATACAGAGGCATATTTTCTAGTGTAATTCAATAAGTACTTAACTCTAAAAGAAAATCATAACAAAACAAACTAGCTATGATATGTATTCATCAGATGTAATCAGTCTAGATTTTAGTTATCATGAAAAAGCAATTGGTTTAAATATATTCACTTTAATTTAGCAAACATATTAAATTAGTAAGAGATTTAGCTTAAGATACAAAGAGCATTTAAGCTATAGTTTTGCAGCCATTAAAAATAATTAAGTATTTATCATCAAGGCTAATTAATTTAAACAAATAAACATATGGGGTACCACATTCTCCCCCTTTTTAATGATGATTCACCTATAAAACTAGAATTATCAAAGAAAATAAAAATAAACTAAATAATTAGTAAACATATTAAAAAATTTGTAAAGCAAGGATCAAAGTGTCTTGCTCTTTTGTGTTGTAGTTTTCCTTGTTTCAAGCAAGCACTGCTTCTCTTCATATTCCATATATCAGGTAAGCATAAGCAAATACCAGTCATACCATACTTCATGAATCATGCTCTTACACAACTTACACTATTTTATCTCTCCCTCTTCATCATTAAAAACTAACAAGGCATGCTAAATTACCAACTATTAGAGGAAAAAGCAAGTGATTGCAAACTAGTGCTAGAACATAATACCATATCAAAAACATATACTGAATTAGAAAATATAATGTGCAAGAAGTCAAAATAAATTGAAATGAAGAATCAACATATTAAATATGAATGGAAGCACATGATCCTATGGTATGAATGCAACTTAAGAACTTGCATAACTTTCCAAAATTAATAGTGCATATACTTGAATTGACACAAAGGAAATGTACTACCTAGAATATGCTAAAACATAGTAGACACCACAAAAACTAACTACATAAAACTAAAACTATATGATGCATATGTATGACTTGATTAGAAATGGAAAATTCAAGATATTCCAGTTTTGCTCAAGGTATATTGAATGTTAGAACTAATAACTCTTGTTAGCCTTTTGAGCTACTATTTTAACTTTACATTTTCTTTCTTTATCTTTACTAGGTCTTCTTGCGTATACTCAACCTGAACTTCTAAAAAACTTGTCCTTGCTTCAGCTAGATTAAGTCTATTAGATTCAGTAGGCTACGGGTTAACTTGCACATTAGTTACTTTATTGTTATCTAGAATAAACAGACTGGTTATAGATATTGCTCTAGTAGGACCAATGAAATTGATTAGGATAAGAAGTGCTTGAGAAAACAGAGTGTCATGGGTGTTAAGAAATAGATCAACCATATTGATCATGATAGGTAGACTTGGTAGAATGTGAGGGAAGTGAAGAGCTTGAGTGGAGGTTGCCTATTGTAAATCTTCATGAAAATTGCCTAGATGCATAAGTTAAGAGGGGTAAATGGGAAGTAGGTGGATAAATTCACTTGGTTCAATCTTTATAATAGCAAACTAGTTTTAGTAGTATATTTAAGGATGTTCACTATCCAATAGATTAACTTGCTTTTTGTGGAAGGATTTAGTTTGGGCAGATTGTGAATCCATATCAATTGCCACAAGATCATTTTCAATAGTTTCATTTTGCTGAAAGATGATTGCCTTAGATATAGAGTGCTCTTTTTGTAAAATAATAATAATAAATAAATGGATAGAGGTTTAGTAGGTTTGCTCAGATTTAAACCTCTTTAATGCACAATAAGAGCTAGAAAGGATTCCTGATGGTCATCTAGTGAGATGTCATCATCATCAAAAGTGTCAAAGGTATGCTCTCCCTCGGAATATACAGTATCCTTAACTCGGCTTTCCTGTTGGGGATGTTATTTCTCATTTAGGTTAGAAATGCTCAGAATAGTGATAAAAAGAGGTTCTTTTTCATCTTCATCCATTAGGATGGGCTCATTAGGTGTGTTGCTCTTTGGAGGAGTTGTGAACTAAGATAGTGCCATCAATTTTGTTGACTTTCTAGAAGACCTTTCAAACCTTGCTCTTTGAACTTCTTTAACATGCTTCTTTAAAAGCTTTTCTTATTGCTTTTTCTCATTATCTTAGGCCATTCTTTTTCCTTTAACATATTTTTAACTAATGAATCTAGATTTCTTTGGAATAGAAGCTCTTCCTTCACCAATAACAATGCCCTTTCTCTTTGCTATGGGAGTTTCATCATCATTTCCAAAAGATGCACTAGAAATCTCTGAAGAAGATTCACTGACATGTTTCTTAGTAGCTTTTATTTTTATGTTCTTATTGGAATTTTCTGAACTCTTTGGCTTTTTTATTTTACTTCTTATGATAAGATTGGGTTAAAGTTTAGTTTGCATTTAAAATGTTTCCTTCTATCACTTTCCTACTAACTTCATAAGATAAATAAAAACCAAAATGTCTGTAAATCCTAGTATTAATTATACCATTGGGAAATGAGGCTCTTTTCTTATGTAATTCATGAATCATGTGTTTAATAATGAGATGTCATAGGTTAATTTTATATCCATGTTCTATAACTTAAAGCAAAAAACTTTAAAACCATTTATATTACTCAGTCCATTCTTCTTAGGAAAGATGGTTTGAGAAATAATGTAAAGAAGTACTTTCTTGTTTTTGGATAGCATGTCACCCTTCAGAGTTGTCTTGTTCTTTCTTTCAAAGATGAGAAGGATCCACTGAGTAAAGTTGTACCCTCTTATACCAAGTTCCCCATTTTCAAGTGTCACTATAGCTCTCTTATCATGAATTCCAAGAATCTGATTCAACAATAATGGGATGACTTTAAGTTCTCTACCCCTCAAATAAATCTTCAATGTGGTATCATACCTCTGAACATCAATATTAGTAAATAAGAGTTTTATGTAGCTTTCAAATACAAATTTCTTTAACTAAAACATTAGTTCCCATCTCACCTTCCTTAAGTGTTTTGCATAGGGCAAGCCATTGGAGGCCAAAAAAGCTAAGTCTACTATTCTCGAGGTTGCACATTTCTTGTGGACAAAATAAAAATAATGGGTTTTGGTTAATAGGCTCTTGTAAAATAGCTTTGGACATTTTATGAGAATATTTTAAGAAACCATTGAAGAAAGAAGAAGAAAAAAATGAAGCAGTAATGCAGAACAAGGGTTTTAATTTTGTAGGATGGTTGGATTTTCTATAGGTTTTAAGCAAAATAAAAAATAGAATCAAGAGGAAGAATAGTTTACTAACTTGAAATTTATAAAAACTAAAACTCAATGATAGTCCCTTTTTAAAAAAGGTTTTAGTATTTTGGCCTTTAATAAAAACAACAAAAATCAATAAGTGAAACGGGTTTAAGGGTATAAGGAATCAATTAAAAATAAGAAGAGATTTGAGTTAAAATGGTGAAAGATTTCAGGAAAAAGAAAAATTCAATTTGCTATAAGAGCACGAAGCAGAGCAGTCAACGTTTCTTCCTAAACATGGATCAGTGAGGGAGATGAGGACAATTTTTACAAAATAGAGGAAAATGTATTGTTTTTTCATTTGGTGGGAAGGAAAAATAAAAAAGTGAAACTTTAATTTTTAAGCCTAAAATTTGCAAATTTGATAAGAAGTGGTAGCTTATCTTGTGGGCCTGACAAGCTGACTAATAAGTAAACTTAGGTAGAAAAAGGTTGGAAAAACTTGGAAAAATGTAGCTTCCATGTATCTATTCTAAAACCTTTTAAGTGGGTCCAACCACAGAGAAATTCTACCAACTTTGGGAGTATTAGCATTGTACTTGTCATATATTTCTACTAAATGCATCAACACATGTGATAACATATGTGAAAAAAATAAAAAAATTAATAATGGATGAATGCACATCTAGGCATGAAAATAACACACACAAAAAATGGAGTAACAATCAAATAATAATAAAATAAATGATAAAGTAAATGTTGTATATGAGAACCAGCCCAGAAGGAAGCAATGGACTCGGGTTTGCAAGAAGCACCTCAGCGAGTTCCTTCCCCAGCGAGCTCTATCATGACAAGTCACGCCTCGCTGGACAGCAGCCCGACAGGATAGTCACGAAGGCGACCACCCCCTTATAAGAGTTCACTATCCCCCCTCTGCAATAGCTCCAAGCTCATCATCTCTTGGTTTCGCTGGTCCCCTGAGCCTGGAATCCCAGCGAAGAGATACTGAACTTTCTGGATAACAGAACAAACACTAGGCAATGGCTACAAGCTCGAGTCTATGACCGACAGGAGGGCCCCACCTCCTCAGCCTATGATTAGCAACAGCCGAATTGTAGCCCATCATTGTCTTTTCCATTTATAGTTTGATGTAATACCACTATAGCTGGTAATTAATGCATGTAACCCCCTCCTTCGTCTATAAATAGGATTACATTATTAGAAAGAGGAGGAGGACAACCTTGTAAGCAGAAACTCTGTAAATTACTTTACATCAATAATATCTTCACCGTGGATGTAGGGCCCAGTGCCACCCAGATTTGGTCAAACCACGCTAAAACTTATACTTTCACCTCTACTCCCACTTTGATCCTAATTCGCTTCCTTATCCTGTATAAGTCGAATCGAAAATAGGCTTGAGATCCCATAAGAATCCCTCTGTTGGCCGAAGTTTGGAGCACGACCAAAATTCGACGTCAATATTTTGGTGCCGTCTGTGGGGATCTCATCTGTTCTAGTTGATTCTTCACTACAATTGCCAAAGGGAGAGTCACTAGGGCCTCTAACGCATGATGTCATACCCCAGATGGCCATGTCTCAATGATGAACTCGTCTGCCACCCCCATCATTGGAGCAGTTACGGATGGCCTCCCGACCAATTTTGCACAACTAGTTTTTGCCACCAACAGCATCGAAAGATTGCAAACCTGGCTCCAGCATCAGGAGAAACTTGAGAACATGATGGGAGAACTAGCTAAGACAATCATAATGTTGGTGCAAGCACAAGCCTAGAATGTGCAAGTGCAAACTGAATCCGCCACACCTGAGGCTGGACATTCCGATAAGGTGAACCCAAGGCAAACTTCGCATCATCAACTGCCCGATCAAGGCATTGAAATGGACCGCCAAGTCCCTAGCCAAGAACTGAGGGGCTTGGGCATCATGGTGGAAGGTCTCCTTCAAAGAATTAAGTATTTGGAGGAGCATCCTCGTGCCCAAAATAACCAAGGGTGCTTTGGGGAGCAAACCCCTCTCTCTGGAGAGATCACGGAGGAACCCCTGCCATGTAAGCTTAAAGTTCCAGGCATCCCATTGTGTGACGGAGACAATGACCTGTGTAACCATCTGGACCTGTTCAACATCCAGATGGATCTCCAAGCTTATAGCTCCTTAGTCAGATGCTGCATCTTCCCTGCTACCCTGGATGAAGTCCCTCGAGCGTGGTTCAAGAGTCTCCAAGCCCACAGCATCAGCAGTTAGGAGAAATGTCAGGAAAAGTTTGTCAATCAATACCAAGCGCTGCGAAAGTGACTCGCACCCTCATGCCACTTCGCTACAATTTTCCAGGGTAAGCAGAAGGCGCTGAAAGATTATCTCGCTTGCTTTAGGCGCAAAGCTAATAATGTAGAAAGACCCTCACACAAGGCTATTCTAGCTGTCATCTCGGTAGGACTCCACAGGGATGAAAAACTATTTAGAAGCCTGTACAAGTCCCCGGTGGGTAGTCTAGGCAAGTTTTACGAACGGGCCCTGAAACAAATCAGATGGGACGAGACCTTCGACTCACAGAAAGTCGAAATAGGTGGCTTAACTCTGAGCAGAAAAAGAAACAACCGTGGGAATGGGAATGACAACCCTGAGTTTCAACCCATAAAGAAGAGCAAGGATGAGCGACCCCCATTTCAAGCTCACCACAGCACCTAGAGCATCTTGTCAGACATTCAAGACAAGATCTTCGCAATGGAAAGGGACAAGGAAGACTTCGAAAAACCTCCACCCCAGAAGACTCCCGGCAAGTCCAGAGTCAATCGGGGAAAATTTTGTGCATACCATAATGAGTTCGGACACGTCACCTCAGAATGTTGGGTGCTGCGAGATGCTATTGAGGACCTCATCAAAAAGGGTTGCTTACATGACTATATTGTGCAACCTTCCCGATAACAGTATGGATCATCCTGGCGGAACGCCGAGCGAGAGTGGTCCCAAACTATCAGGATAATCTTTTGAACTCTTGTATCTATTTATAAATTGTACGAACATTTTGAATGCGATTACTAATATTGAGTTTCCTTTTATCATGTTAGCAACGCGTACAACCCGCATGCTGTCAACTTATCACGAACCTTATGAAATGCTTCGCACTCTAATCCACCATTTAGTCGGCCCCCCTAGAGTTCAATCCGGAGAAGAATTGATGAAAAACCTAGCCAGTTGAGCTATGGGCTCGCTGATTAGCCAGTTGAGCTATGGGCTCGCTGAGGGGTAGAGATGCTCAAAATAAACTCACCTAGCCAGTTGAGCTGTGGGTTCGCTGAGGCGTGGAGACGCTCAAAATAAACTCACTTAGCAAGTTGAGTTGCTGGCTCACTGGTTAGCCAGTTGAGCTGCAGGCTCGCTGAGGCATGGAGACGCTCAAAATAAACTCACCTAGCCAGTTGAGCTGTGGGCTCGCTGAGGTATGGAGACGCTCAGAACAAACTCACCTTTTATTTGGGCACAAGATCGCCATGATCACAAGATTGATCACCTTTTATTTGCGCATAAGATCGCCCCGACCACAAGATCGGTCACCTTTTATTTGGGCACAAGATCGCCCTGACCACAAGATCAGTCACCTTTTATTTGGGCACAAGATCACCCTGAGCACAAGATCGCTCACTAATTGCTTCACAGCTTTCATGTGAACCTAATTAAGTTGCAGCTCTCATGCACATTTACTTATTCGAGTACGAGATTGCTCATCTGTTCGTTTTGCGACTTTCATATGAATTTAACAAAATTACAGAAACCACAGCTTGCACATGAATCTATCTTATTATTCTAAAAAAAATTTCATTTGTATTTTTACAGGAACTGTCTGAGAGTAGTTTTACCCCAACACAGCTTATATTCAAAATCACAAGAAAGTTCGGCAAATGATTCAAGCCAGAACGTAGGGAAGGATCAGACAAAGGATGCTTAAAGGCCAATTTTATTCATTAAAAGACCTCAACAAGGTGTATTTACATCAGAAAGCTCTAGACATGAAACCAAGCAGAATACATTGAAGAACGCTAAGTACAAGGTAGTTGAGGAGCAAAAGAAGCCCCGCAAAAAAAAGAAAGGAGCAACAAAGGAAAGAAAAAGAGAAAGAAAGAAAAGGGAGGCCGGCCACGGATGGCCACATTTTGAGAACAGCACACCACTCATTTTTCCTTCCAATGCATAATCAGCAACAATGTTGCATCCCTTATACCCTCGACCATTTGCACCTCCTGAAGGAATTGACTCATGGAGTACCAGGGGCACGACCGACCAAGGAATTGCCTCACGGTGAAATCGAAAGGACATAGTCTGGGGTATGTGCGGGAATACCCCACGTGACTAGTGAAGACGAATCTTTCGAAACACATGCAACAGACCATACACACCTCTGGAATGGACCAGAATTTCTGTGATGGTTTGTTAGGATACTCTATGTTCGCCCAGTATGACAAGGCTAAAGAATCATCCTCCTTTATATAGAACCGATGACGGTTCACCGAAGGACCCAGAATCACCCTTCCCAACTACCCGCATTAATGGTCTCAGAAAAAGATTCAACTAGTGCAGTCATAATTATCGAATGTACATTATCTAGGGAAATGAAGAAATGGTTCTAGAAAAAGGGGACTTCGACTTTTTAGGAACTGAAAAGATTCAACTCCCAGCCCACTACGCAAGCTGAGAGTTAGGGGGCTAATATTGTATACGAGAACCGGCCCAAAAGGAAGCAATGGACTCAGGTTCGCCAGAAGCACCTCAGCGAGTTCCTTCCCCAGTGAGCTCTATCATGACAAGCCATGCCTTACTAGACAGCAGCCCGACAGGATAGTTATGAAGGCGGCCACCCCCTTATAAGAGCTTACTATCCCCTCTCTGTGATAGCTCCAAGCTCGTCATCTCTTGGTTCTACTGGTCCCCTGAGCCTAGAATCTCAGCGAAGAGATACTAGACTTTCTGCATAACAGAACAAACACTAGGCAACGACTACAAGCTCGAATCTATGACTGACAAGAGGGCCCCACCTCCTCAGCCTATGATCAGCAACAGCCGAATTGTAGCCCATCATTGTCTTTTCCATTTATAGTTTGATGTAACACCACTATAGCTGGTAATTAATGCATGTAACCCTCTCCTTCCTCTATAAATAGGATTACATTGTTAGAAAGAGGAGGAGGATAACCTTGTAAGCAGAAACTCTGTAAATTACTTTACATCAGTAATATCTCCACCGTGAATGTAGGATTCGGTGCCGCCCGGATTTGGCCGAACCACGCTAAAACTTGTACTTTCACCTCTACTCCCCCCTTTGATCCTAATTTGCTTCCTCGTCCTGTAAAAGTCGAATCGGAAATAGGCTTGAGATCCCATAAAAATCCCCTGTTGGCCGGAGTTTGGAGCACGACCAAAATCCGACGTCAACAGTAAAAATAAAATAAAATAAAATTAAAATTAACTATAAATCTTATCCAAGCATTTTTAGACTAAATTAATTGAGATTAATCATTCTAAACTCATTTCTAATAAAACAAAATTGACCTTCACAGAAGAGTTTTGTAAAAAAATCTACTAATTAATTTTTGAAATTTATAAAATTTAGCTCAATATCCCTTTTGATCATGATCTCATATAAAATAATATTTAATCTTAATATATTTTGTTCTATAATATTGAATAAGATTTTTGGTCAAATTAATAGCACTAGTATTATCACATAGTATTGAGATTTTATTAAAATTCAAACCATAGTCTCCTAGTTGTTGTTTCATCCATAATAATTTTACATAGCAATTTTCGACTGTCATATATTCAGCTTCAACTATAGAAAAAGCAAGTGAGACTTGCTTTTTGCTTTGCTATGAAACAAGGCAATTAGCCAAGGAAGTGACATGCTCTACTAGTATATTTTTTTTTTGTCTAGCTTACATTCAACAAAGTCAACATCAGAGTATCTAATAAGATCAAAACATTCATTTTTGGGATAACATAAATTAAGATATTTTGTACTAAGTAAATATCTAAAGATTCTTTTTACAACCATAAGATATGACTTTTGGAGGTTAGATTAATATATTACAAATAAGCAAACATTAAATATGATATTCGGTCTACTAACAATTAAATAAGAAATAAATTAACCAATTCTCATTTACCAATTTACCATTTCCATCTTTATTAAGTTTAGTGGATGGGCTCATGGGAGTGCTAAGGATTTTTGCATTTTCTATCCCAAATATTTTAAAAGATATTTTATGTACTTAGCTTGGTTAATAAAAATACCTTTATTAGTTTGTTTCACTTGAAATCCAAGGAAGAATGCAAGCTCTCCCATCATTCTCATTTCAAACAGTATATCCAAATATAATATCATCAACATAAATTTGCATAATCAAAATATCATGTTCAATATTTTTTTATGAAAAAAGTAATATCTACTTTTCCTCTTGTAAAATCATCTTCATTAAGAAATTTACTAAGTCTCTCATATCAAGCTTTAGGAGCCTGTTTGAGACCATATATAACTTTTGTGAGTTCAAAAACATGATTACGCTTTTTAACATTTTCAAATCCAGGAGCTTGTTTAACATGAACTTCCTCATTCAAGAAACCATTAAAAAAAAGTAGTTTTAACATCCATTCAATAAAGCTTAAATTTTTTTTAAAAATACAAAAGCAAGTAGAATTTTAATGGATTTAAGTCTAGCAACAGGAGCATAAGTTTCTTCATAGTCAATGTCTTCCTATTAATTGTATCCTTGTGCTACTAATCTTATTTTGTTTCTTACCACTTTTCAGAATACATCTAGTTTTTTGCAAAACACCTACTTTGTGGCAATGATTAATAGATTGAGAAGTTCTAACACAAAGTTCCATACTTCATTTTTTTCAAATTGGTTGAGCTCTACTTACATGGCATTAATCAAACCCTTATCAAGTAATGCTTTACTAACATTTTTTTATTCAATTTGAGGGAGAAAAGCTATATTGTTTGAGTCTGTTCTTTTTAAGATTTTGTTTAGATTCTTTGAAAAGGATAAACAGTGATATACTCCATTGGATAGTTTGACATGTGCCTCTATTCTTTAAGGCGGCTTCAATGTTGCAACCTTAGAGATTGCTCTTTTGGCTGCTTAATATAATCCTTTTGCTTTTTTGAGCTATTTTACTCTTCGATCTGTCTTGCTTTTTCAGATATTTATATTGTGCTTACTCTTTTCAAATATTTAATGAGTTTCTACTTGTTATGAAGTCATCTTCTTCTTCTAGTGGCTTACTCAAAAGTAAATCATCTATTTTGTCAATCACAACATGCATAGATTCTTATATCACTAGAATCTTTCTGTTGTAAGCTCTATAAGCTTTGCTAGTGGTAGAATAATTCAACAAGATACTTTCATCTAATCTTAAATCAAATTTTGCTAGTTAGTTTTTCCTACTATTCAAGATATAACACGTACATCCAAATCCATGGGAGTAACCAATATTAGGGTTTTTTCTATTTCAAAGCTCATAAGGAGTCTTCCTTGACATGAGGTATATCAAGCATATATTAATGATATAACAAGAAGTGTTCATGTCTTCTACCTAAAAATATTTTGAAAGATCATTTTTGCAAAGCATGATTCTAGCCATATCAATTGAAGTTTTATTTTTCTTTTTCACTACCCAATTTTGTTAAGAAGTTCTAAGACATGAAAAATTATAGCTAATCCTATTTTCTTCACACAAAATTCAAAAAAGTGATTTTCAAATTCTCTACCATGATCATTCCTAATACTTGATATACTCACATCTATTTAAATTTGAATCTTTTTACAAAACCAAAGATATAAAAGTCTTATCTTTATGAGTTAGAAAGAGTACCCAAATATATCTTGAGAAATCATTAACAATAACAAGGCTATATCTTTTACCACTAAAACTTTAGGTTTTCATAAGACTAAAAAGATCCATATCCAACCAAGGGTCTTGAAAAGGAAACAACATTTTTAGGTTAAAAAGATGATTTTGCATGTTTCCCTTATTAACAAGCATTACACGTGTGATTTTTCTCATAATTGTATTATTTTTACTAAAATTTGAAATAAGACACATGCCAAAGCCAATTTTAATCATTTGTTGAAGCAAAAAATTTTGTTTCCTTGAAAGGAATATCTTCCAAGGAAATTACATAAATATTATCTTTTCTTTAGCCTACAAAAGATATTTTATTATTGAAGATGAGTTTCATATAGTAATTAGATGATTCAAATACAACTCTATAGCCTTTGTCGCAAAGTTAACTAATGCTTAAGATATTGTGTTTGAGTTTTTCTACAACTCTAACATTATTGTTATAAGATGAAAAATTAATAACAATTTACCAATACCAACAATTTTGCATCTTGTGTCATCATCAAGAACTACTTCACCTCATTGAATTTGTTTGAAAGAAATAAATTTTCTTGGACCTCTTGTCATATGTGTTGAGCAACCATTATCAAGAAACTAATAGTCCTTTTTGACACTGGCCTTAAGGCTAACCTACAAAAAAAAAAAGAAGCTATCCTATCTTAGGTACCCAAATCATTTTAGGTCCTTTTGGATTAGTACTTGTTTTTTCAAATATTGCCTTCTTGATATCCAAGCATGTGCACTATGATCAAGTGATTTCTTCTTATGAAAATAAGATTGAGAAATATGTCCATTTCTTCCACAAAAGTTACATTTCAAAAAGGGTTTGGAATTTTGAGTTATTTTTGTAAAGAAATTCTTTTTATACTTATCATATTTTCCATGAACAAAACCAACTACCCCATTATCTTAGGATGATTTTTGAGTTTCCAAAAGAACATTCAATTTTCTTTTTTCCTTTAACAAACCAATAAGGTCCTTTTTCAATGATTTTACTTTCTTTTTCAAAAATGTGTTTTCATCCTTTAATCAATGAGCAACTAACTATTTCTCTTTTAAGGGTTAAATTTTGTTTGCTAATGAATAAGCAACTTGTTTGCTTAAAAAAAAAAGATTTTTTTTTATGAAACTTACTTTTTCCTTATTCAAAGAGTTAACTTCATTTGATATAAAAGCATTTTATTTTATTAAATCATTTTTTTTATGATAACAGGAGTGACAAACCACTTAACACATACACGCAATGTCCTAGCTTCAAACCCAGGAGATTAAAGAAGAGAAAAGGTTAAGGCAATATTAGGTGCTACTGCACCAATAAGGGTGCCGGCTATTTGTTAAATCATTTTAAGAGAAGATATTCATTTCTTCAAAAGTTTCATTTTCTTTTCTAAAGAAATCATTTTCTGTTTTCAAAGAATCAACATTATTTTTCAAAGTTTGATTTTCCTTTTTTAAAAAATAAAGTTCATTTTCCAAGGAAGGTTTTTCTTTAAAAATGAACATATATCTTGATATGACTTGGGAATCATCCATTAAACTTTCAAAAGCCTTTGGTAATTTATCATAGGGAATATGAGTATTAAAATTCATTACCCTGGTATAGTGTTCTTTGGTCATGAAGCAAAAGTTTGCTACTTCTGCCTCTCTTTTTGCATAGATTTCTTCATTGGAGTAGATGTGTTCATCATCCTAGCTAGCCATTGTAGCTTTCTTCTTTGGTGGCCTCCTTTGAGATTTCTTTTTCTTAAGATTTGTGCAATTTACCTTAAAGTGACCGAATTCTTACATTCAAAGCAAGTTAGTACTTAACTGCTTATTTCTTTTCTTTTCTTTTTACTTGTTCTTTTTTGCAAATGGCTTTTATTAATCTTGCCCTTTTCTTTTGTATAGATTCATGAATCTTTTTATAAAATATGTTATTTCTTTATTTTCATCTTCAACATCTTATATTTCTTCTTCATCATCATCTTAAGATGATGTAGGAGCTTTAAAAGTAATATTTTTTTTTCTTTTGTCATTTGTATCTTTTACATATGTTTTTTCATAAGCTAAAAACTTTCTTAGTTCATCATAAGTGAGGGTTTCAAGATTGTAACCTTTTTGAATTATATCACATTTGGATTGCCATGTTTTTAGAAAACTTTTAAGGATTTTTAAGATAACATCCAGTTTAGAAATAATTCTTCTAAAAGTATGGACATCACTTGTGATGGAAAAAAGTCTTTCAAACAAAGGTTCAATCTTTTTTCCTTCCTCTATTTGGAAAAGTTCATACTTTTTCGCCAATATGTTGATGCGAGTTTTTGTCACTTGCTCTATTCCTTCAAAAGTGATTTGGAACTTATCCCATATGTCTTTGGTAGTGGTGCACTTGGATATTTTCTTGAATTCTTTTAGTGTCACGGCATATATGATAGCATTTTTAGCTTTTGCATGGAAATTGCTTTTTCATTTTTCAACTTCATTACACTTGTTTTTTGGTTTTGGCACTTGTTGATCATCTTGCTCTTTCATTGGGATAGTAGGCCCTTCTTCAATAATCTCCCACATGTCATCATTAATAACTTGAAGAAGGATTATCATTCAATTTTTCTAATAGTTATAATTGGCTTCATCAAATAATTGTGGTCTAGATGTGGAATGACCTTCTTGTCTATGTGGTAACTGATTGCGGCTGTGGTCACCGATCAAATTAGAAATTTATAAAATTGAGTTATCTAACTACTTATAGTATATGGCAACACCAGGTTGAACCCAAAGATTATTTGTGGGATGTTATCAATCAATTAGGAGCTGGAAATAAAGGGGGGTTGGCAAAAACTAATTTAACAACTGCACTAACAGAAACTACAAAACAGAACAACAAATAAACCAACCAGCCAAGGGAATTAACTAGCTTGAGATTAATGCTTCCTTAATTACTAGATATTCATTAAATTATTGTTAATCATACAAGGATTCCTGAAATGATTAATAAGTTCAATGCAGAACTTAGTCACAAATAATCCATTAAGATCTCAATGCATTGTTTGATTTTCCTATCCTCTTCTAAGGTGATTATCAAAATCTCAATAACCATATTAATATCTAAATTAAATGGATCCATTCAACTCAGATA
>JANHAO010015144.1:0-14963 GCA_026873985.1 Saraca asoca | reverse complement strand
CGCTGTGCAAGGAGCAGGATGAAAGGTAGGTTTCATGCTCCCTTGTATTTATTTCTTTCTGCGAACCTCTACACAAAGGGAATTTTCGGGGGAAGGGTTCGGCCAAGTTGGGGTTGCTGTCTGAAAATTTTTGAAAATTTCCCTTCCTTGGCCGGACCGGTTCCTACAGTTAGAGCATTGGCTCATCCACAAACCCAAGGTATGCAAAAGCAAATTGAGCCCATGGTTCCCAGAGGAGAATCCCAACAATCGGAAGCGTAATGAGAGAAATTCCACAGGAGGATCATCTGTGAGTTAGACTTGTCCATTCGCTTGATTCATGGTTAAGGAGAAAGGCCCACCAAGCTCACAAGGGTAGTGATGGAGATGATCAATGACACGAGAGCTCACATTGAGGAGGGAGCCCGAGCTGAGTCAAACATAAAACCTTAAATCGCCATTTCCACAACCGGGAGAATTCTAAGAGCCATTGATCTTCTGGCCACCAGTCTGAAGTACAGAGCCCTTTAATTGAGGAATTGCTCTACAGGGTAAAGCAATTAGAAGGATTCCCAAGAGCTCAGAGTAGCCGAGATTGCTTTGAAGAAAGGACTCTATTTACTAGCAAGATAGAAATGCAACCCCTCCCTTGCAAGTTCAAAATTCCCACGATCTCACAGTATAATGGGGACAATGATCCCTATTATCACATGGATGCATTCAATACCTAGATGGATCTCCAAACAACCAATATTTTGGCCAAGTGCCATGTCTTTCCAGCTACACTAGGGGACATTCCTTGGGTATGATTCAAAAATCTCCAAACTCACAACATTGGTAGTTAGGAAGAACAACATTGGTAGTTGGGAAGAATGCCAAAAGAAATTCATCGATCAATATAGATTACTGAAAAGGTGGCTCGCACCACCTTATCACCTTGCAATGGTCTTCTAGCGAATGGATAAATCTCTGAAAAACTACATTGCCTAATTCAGGCTTAAGGTTTGCAATCTGAAAAACCCGTCAGACGAGAGCATCCTCACAGCTATCTCAATTAGACTCCATAAGAATGGGAAGTTGTATAAAGATATATATATAAGTCACCAGTGAGGGGCCTGATTGAATTTTATGAGCGAGCCGCCAAAGAAATCAGGTAGGAAGAAACCTTCAATTCAAAGAGGTCCACACATGGGGATAATGCATGTAACTCTGGTCAGAGGGACAAAGATAAAAACGTCCATGACAGTTCTGACTACTGACCCGCGAATAAGCCTAAGAGCAAGTGACCTCAGCATAAAGGCCATCATGACAGTTATAGTACTCTATCTAATACTTACGAGTACATTTTCTTGACTAAAAAATATAGAGAAGACTTTGGAAAGCCCCAACCTTTAAAAAATTGTAACAAGCGTAGATGCAACAGAGATTAACTTTGTGCCTACCATGATGAGGTTAGGCATAATACTTCAAAATGTTAGGCACTCAAGGATGCCATTGAAAACCTCATCAAGAGGGGATGCTTGAGACACTATATGGTGCAACCAACTACCCAATGACCTTAATAGCTCCAGCATCCATGACTGTAATGGCTTTAGCATCTTTTAATTTTCTCTTTAATATTATTTAGATGTAAATGAAGTATTCCAATTTGTCTTTGGAATCTAATGTTATATATTTTTTGAATAAATTTTCAGGAAAATTCATGTACGAATTCACTTGGTAATCTTACGCTGAACCTTATTTATCCTGAAGCTCTTAATGCTAAAAGCCAAATTTCACTTAATATCAGAAGGGCATAAGATTGCCCTTAGTTTGGCACAGGATTGCCAAGCATTTGGGCACAAGATCGCTGTTAGTCTGGCATAAGATCGCCAGCCATCGCCCTTAGTCTGGCATAGGATTGCTAGCCATTCGGGCACGAGATCGCCCTCAGTTTGGCATAAGATCGCCAGCCATCACCCATAGTCTAGCACAAGATCTCCAACCATTTAAGCATGAGATCACCCTCAGTTTAGCACAAATTGCCAACCATTGCCCTTAGTCTAGCATAGGATCACCAATTATTACCCTCAGTCTGGCACAGGATCGCCAGGCCGGTCATTTAGGCAACAGATTGCCCTTAGTCTGGCATAGGATGACCAACTATCACCCTCAGTCTGGCATAGGATCGCCAGCCATTCGGGCATAAGATCACCCTCAGTCTGGCATAAAATTGCCCCTCAGTTTGTCATAAGATCGCTAGTCATCACCTTCAATCTGGCACAGGATCACCAGCTATTCGGGCACAAGATCACCTTCAATCTGGCACAGGATTGCTAGTCATTTGAGCATGAGATCGCCTTTAGTCTGGCATAGGATTGCTAGCCATCGCCCTCAGTCTGGCATAGGATTGCCAACCATCGCCCTCAGTCTGACACAGGATCGCCAACCATCACCCTTAATTTGGCATAGGATCGCCAGCCATCGCCCTCAGTTTAGCATAAGATCGCTAGCCATCACCTTTAATCTGGCACAGGATCGCCAGCCATCACCCTCAGTTTAGCACAAGATCACCAACCATTCAGGCATAAGATTGCCCTTAGGCACTATACGTGTGCGTCTATTTAATAGCTCTCTAGTTAAGACATAGCTCTTATGTGACCTTTCATTCACAGCTTTCATGTGACCTATCGCTCACAGCTCTCATTTGATTTATCATTCATAACTCTCATGTGACATATTGCACGCGGCTCTCATGTGGCCCCATACTGAAAGGTGCATCTATACGATTTATCCATATGCCTGATCTTACACTAATTTAAGCACTCAAGCACTCTGCTACCCGAATTCATTACCTACCAAGAGACATTAATACGACTGATTAGTTACTCAACAAAGTCCATATCCTTTAAGTCATGATTTATTAACTCAAGCCCATTTATATACGAGTGCTCTTTTGTTATTCAAGGTCGATTGACTAATCAAACATTCATTTTATCCAACGATTATTATGATTTGTAGGAATTCATTTATGACAATATGCATTGTCTTTTATATCCAACATGATGCAAAAGAAAATGGAAACATTTATTCAAATGCCTCTTCCAGCAAGGTAAATTCATACGATTACAAACCAAATACAAAGTTCAAAAATGAAATGCAAGACAACATGGTCAAATCCAAGAGAGCCTGGTCTCTAGGGGTTGAGCCCTTGTGGGAGGAGGAATTGATGTATGAGGCAAGCTATCTATCTTTCGTCTAATTAGTAGGGGTTTCTGCGACCTGTGAGCTATCCTCTCCTTGAATTACACCATCAGCAGGGAGGGCTCTGCTTGCGGACTTCACACCCTTATGGGAGGATCTGGCTCTTGCGGCCTTCTTCTTGAAGCCCTTAATAGCCTCCAGGGCCTCCTATCCAAAGAATGAAAATTCCATATCTAGGTGCCATCCCCACAGAATATATAGGAAAGAGAATAAGGTCTTAGATTCTACTTTTTCTATTGCCTTCACCACTAGCTCGGTAGTCTCTGTCTTAATTCTATCGACATCTTCTACTTTTGAATGACTTCCATTTTAGCTGCTTCCAATTCCTTCTTAGTGATCTCAGCCCATCGTAAAACGGCTTCAGTTCATCGCATCGTCGCATTAACAACCCAAATTATCATATCAGCTCATGTTTCATCCTCGATAGTTCTTCAACAACCTTGTTAAGATTGGTTGTGATAGCCTCGCAAATCACTGCTTCATGAGAATGAGCTTCCTTGGCCTTTTTTTAAGCAGCTTCAGCATTTATTAGTTTACTCTCCAGCTCCAACGTCCTAGCGATCATAGTAGCCAGGTAGCCAGGTCATCTATGAGTTTAGCATTCTTCTTCTCCCAGGCTTGGAGTGTCTTCCCCATCTTCACTACTCCCAGTAGACTTTGAAAAATCAAATGGGTCAAGCCAGATCATGAAGGAGCAAAATAATTAGGGCAAAAAGATGCTACTTACCAGCAAGCCTTGACAAGCAATATAACGCATCAACCCCCCACTTGTGATCTTATCTGTTTGTACGAGATCCCAAGAGCTCCTCTACATTCTCCTAGATGAAATCAAAATACCTATATGTGTTTGCACCGAGACTCGAGTGATGCTCCTCAAACACAACTTTACGAGCCGTTCGTTTTGAAGAAGGGGTCACCTTCTTCCCTTTATTTACTTTTCGCCTCTTGACAGGGGGCTCGAAAGCAATTGTGACCTCCACTACCTCTGTCACCTTAGGATATGAGATAAGAGCTAACTCCTGAGGAGACGTAACAATAAGTATAAGGGGAGACTAATCTGAAACAATAGGGGCTGCGGTAGCTACAAGACCTGGCAAGGTCACGATAACCTTGAGTTCTTTAGATTCATCAAAGGTCGAAGAAAGAGCTTCACCATTTTCTCGTAATCTTCAAAATGAGTGGGATTGATTTCCTTCGCTAAGCGAGCTCCAATCTTTCTAGTAAGTTTGATGTTCAATGTAGGAATAAGCTTGCGAGATCAAAGGAGTTCATCGTCAAATTTAAAATCATTCTGTAGATCCGATAGTGAGAAACCGGTATAACACTTCAGCCTCCTCAGCTCCAAGCACTGGTTTTACCTTGCTAGCCCCAACTACAAAGAACAAAACAAACGTTAGAAATAAAAACATGAATTCATGGTAGCTCGTATGACCTTGTCTCACTTATCAGGCATTAGAACAAAATCAAAGTTGTGAAGAGGACACAAGGATGGGCACAAAATGTAGAATCGAGTCTTGTATTGTCCTACATTTGATTTACCCTTGGCATCCCCTGAGGTAAAACCCTCTTGAAATCAGATTGTTAGGCTTAGAGGTAATAGATCCTATCCAAAGAACCCATGCTCTTAATGCTGTAAAGATGGCACAACACTTTTGTAGATAGTGGCAAAAGATCACTTCTCGAGTATATGAGAGCGAAAGAGGTAAGTTTGGAGTAGGAGTTTGGGGTTAACTAAAAAGAACAAAGCCTCAATTCGTTCAATAGGTTAATAATATATGAAAAGGTCAGAAATCTAAGCCCAGCATTGAGATACTGGGTACTAACAACAATAAACCCCTGAGGTGGATGGGCTGCATGAGGGAAGGTTCTATGACACAGCAACCTTTGGGGATACGATAGCATTTGATTATATTTTCAAGCTTATCTAGTTTGATGGTCGAAGGGTAATGCTTAAATGTCGTGTGATCTAAAGGTCTCCCAGTGACCTGTAGCCCCTCTCTGAAACTAAGTTGAACAAATTCCTCAACGACCTCTTCGCTCTTGGAGGTCGCTTCAATCGAGGTGAATTTTGGCTCCTCATCTCGATCTGAGGAATTGGGCTCATCGTTACTCCTTATATGGTGACTCTAGCATCTATAAGCTGTAGATATCTACATAAAAGGGCAAGTAATCAGGTCATTTCAAGCAATTAGATCACTTCAAACAGACCTTATTAGAATAGCAGAAAATCACTCTTTGCTAGACAAATTTCCTATGCAGCAGATCATACACGCCTTAAAGCCACCATGACAGAGATCTAAACTATCAAAAACCTAGGAAGGTTTAATCAATAAAGCCTGACAGACTACTAAATCCTTGAAGGAACAGAAAGCTAAATCTAGCTGAAAATAAGCAAGCAAAATGCTAAGCAACAAACATGCATTCATCATCAGGCCGAGCGGCACGATACTAGAAACTCTTAAAGAAGAACATTCTAAAAGCATGAGTTCTAAGAAGGCTTACCGTGCCAAAGGGCAAATCAAATACCTTAGTGGATGAAGGTAAGACAAATTTTGGATGATGATTGATTGACCGTAACAGCTACCATGAAATCAACAAACAGGGGAATGAGACCAAAAACTGCTACTCAAGAACTTGAAAAGCAAAACATTAACCCTTAGAAATGAAAGGGAAAAGAGGAGTTTTTCTTACCGTTTATAGTTCTTGTCACCCAGTCATTTGATTCGAAGAGCAATCAATTGCCTAGGATCTAACGGTCCAAAAAATTGCTAAGCTCAGTTATCGTCGTATTGGCAATAATGGGGAAATGTGCATATTAAATGCAATAATGATGATAAGGGTAAACGAAGAGGCAAAAAAAAAACTTGAACAACAAGATCACGCATCTCAGTTTGTTAGCCTTTGTTAGCAAACTACAACACCCAATCTACAGAGCGAACTGAAAGTTGGAGGACTAATGTTATAGGTTAAAATTAGTACTTTATAAATAGGCTGACAAGGCCCTAAAGGTGAACCTGAAGGAAGAAGCCTAGTTCGTGACCCTGAAGTCGTTAAATGAGATCACCAAGTCAAGAGTTGCATCCCCAGCACAAGATGAGGCCAAAGCAAGCTTGGGATAGTTGAGTCCCAACTTGCATAGCCAATAGTTTACTCAACACAACACAAACTCCACCTCGCTATCTGGAGGTCAGTGACAACCCTAAGATAAGAGCATTAGCTCATAAAACACAGTACCTCTCCTAACCAGAAGCTCGTTATGGTCAAATCATAAACACATCCACACACAAATAGCTCACAAAGCCCTTCTACAAATAGTAGTTTATTGGGGCCCACATGCAGAAAGCAAACTGCAAAAGTCGATTTGCAGGAGTTTTATTGTCAAATATATTTATTATTTGATGTAACAGATTTATGATTTGTTAATTTATATTTGTAACCTCTCGACCCCTATAAATAGGAGGAATAGAGATCATTATAGACAGGACACATGCAAAAACTCTGCAGAAATACAAAAAGAGCTTGAATATTGTAACCCTACTGAATTTCATAGAGAAACCACAACCTAAAGGCATATACAAACTACCATGGATGTAAGGGCTGATTGGCTTTAGCCAAACCACAATAAAAGCTTCTGTGTCCATTGTTCTTCCTCCTTCTCATTCTTTTTCATGTTGTAGTTGGTATCATCATTTTGCAGTTTAGGGTTTTAAGAACCATCTTGGTTTACTGAAGTTTTGGCTCATTAAACCAAATTTCACTATCAACAAGTCTAGCCTTTTTTTTCAAATGATTTATAATTCATTTTGATGATAACAAACTTTTTGGATGTGTTAAATACATTGGATTTTAGTATTCTCATTTTGGAAGTGTTATAGACATTTTCTGGTACTATACGAGATAGACTGGCAAAGTCCTAACAGTAGATCAATTCGAGCAAGGAAAGAGCTAAGCTCGCCAGATCGCTAGCCACATGAGCACAAAATAAAGCAAAAGTCTCAGCTCGTTAAAGGATAAGTCCCAACTCGTATGGCCAACAACTCGCTGAACACGAGCTAGCATCGTCTACTGCGAGTTTGCGAAGTTCAACCTCGCTGACCAAAGGCCAACAGTGACTTAGACTGAGTCTCAACACACGAACACAATGTCATGCTAAGCAAAGAGCTCGCTGAGGGTAAACCTGAAGCAAGGACCCTCTCAGACTTGACTTGTGAGACCAATCTACAAGAAGCAGTGTGTAAGACCCACCAATAGAAAGCAATCTACAAAAGTTAGCCAGCAGCTTGCAAAAGCCATCTTGCAATAGTCTAGGCTGTCTTGTATATTTATTTTGATATAATAGAAATACAAATTATGTAATTACAATTATAACCTCCCTAGCCTCTATAAATAAAAGGAGAAAGATCACTGTAAGCCAAGCTGGGGCAAATACTATAACTCTACTAGATTTTCACTAAAGTAATAAAATACTACCATGGACGTAGGGACCGGTGTTGCCTGGTTTTAGCCAAATCACATTAAAAATCTCTTTATGTGCTCTTGCTATTCTTCCCTTCCATCTCCTCATTTCTTTGCTTGCTTAACTGGATTGCAGTTTGAGTCCTAAAGAACCTTTTTGGTTAGCTAGATTTAGGACTAAATTGAAATCCACCGTCAATATTTTGGCACCGTCTATGGGGACTCATCTATGTTTTGGTTGATCTTCTTTTCAATTACAATGGCTAGAGGAGGAAGAACCCCCAAAAGCTCAAATGGTCCAGTTGATCAGTTGGTAAGTGCTCCTGCTACCAACTCACTATCGATACACATCCTAAAACCCACCACTAGCCTATTGTAGCTCTTAGAATAGATAAGGTGCAGATAGGTCACTAACTCTGGCAAATATTTAAGAATACGATAAGAGAGTTGGTAGACATGGTAAAAGTGCTAATGTAAGCACAAGCTTTTAGTGCATAAAAATAAGTCGAGATCGCTGTGCAACTTCAATAGCTAAGTGAAAGAGCCCAGAAAGAAGACTCAACTCATTCCACCAACTAGTGAATGAGATTAGAAGCTCGCCAAACATGTGAGGATCACGATAGTCATCAACCCAGGGGCTCACATCAAGTTGAGAGCTTGAACAGGTTCGACCAGGGAAATACTTTAGAGAATACTCCTTGTGTTAGATTTAAACTTAGAAGGACATATTATGGTGAAACCTAGCTTATTTCAAACTTAAAGAGAGGATGTACACCTTAGAGCAGATCTTCAAGAGGAAACTACTTTTAAAATCTATATTTGATCTCTCTATCCCTACTATTTTATTTTTTTGCACTTTATATTCTTGATATTCATTATTGTTCAAGTTAATATTAAATAATTAATGTGTTGAGTTTTAGATTGCTAGGGCCGATTTATAAGATCGTTGATCATGTATTTCTAAAGAATTGAAATTATTTGAAAATTGAAAAGGATTTTGAAAAATGACTTGAAAAGTTGAAAAATCCTAAAATCAATTCACCCTCTCTCTTGGTGGAATCCTTGGCTATAGTATAGGTATTGGAATTTCTTCATTTGCCTCAATGATGAGGAAGTTTGCTTGATGTCACAAATCGAGACTTCTAACCAAATTCAAGAAGCATATGTGTTTGAATTTGGATGAAATCCAACACAAAAATCAAACATAAAAAGATGATCATGTGGCTCGAATTTGAGAGAAAATGCACGTATAAATTATTTTTCCTCATGTTAAGGATGTTTATATAATTTTAATAAAAGTAACTTGTCTAATACAAGTAGATATGCACATAATTGTAGTCGTTGAATTTTTATCTCTACATTGATATATTATAGTGCATTAGAACCCTTTCGGACTAAGAGAAAAGCTCTTATGTTAATTTAAAAAAGTATGACTACTTGTGCCATTAGAGTTTTGTCTTAGAATACTCTTTAGGGGAGTGTTTGGTGAAATATTTTCTTATAAATTTATTTGTTTTTCAATGCATTCATCCGCATATGTTTTAATTTTTTGAACGCATCTTGTTTGCCAATATGAGTGAATTGATTCCCTATATATGTTAATTGAATTAATTGTTTATATGCAAAGTGTTTGTTAATTACTATTATCTTAATGTGATATAAATTATGAGTGTTGTCTATTATTTTTTAAATTAAAATGATATATGATCAATTAAAGTAATTGTTGAGTGAAGAGGTTAAGTGCCTCATGTTCTAATGAGTTGTCAAACCATGACACTTAGGTAATTCTTTCTTATTCAAGTCAAAGAAGCTTTGTTTATCTCCCCTTTGATTGTTTAACAATGTACTTAAAATTCAATTGCAGCAAAAAGCAAACAATATAGCAATTATATGTCATAACTGTAATTTCTATATATTCCTTTATTATTTTTTTGTTGCCACAAAATATTCAAAGTTATATTCACCTAATTTATGAATGAAGATGTATATAAGTCACATTTCATTTAGAAACTAAGTTTTCAGCATCAGAAATTTTTGAAAATTTGATCCTTTATATGTATACACATTCTAGAAGCATGTAATATTGATTTTCAGTATGTTTGGTTTCGTTACTTTTTGTTTAAATTTGGTCTTTGAGAACTTATAAATCAAGGACTTGTGATCAAACTTGACAAGCAAATGTGTCCAATTTTGGATAAAATTTGACACAAAAATCAAGCATGAAGAGAAAATCTTGTGGCACAAATTTGAGAGAAAATGCACACATAAATTATTTTTTCTTATTTTTCCCCATTTTAAAGGTATTTATATAATTTTGACCAAGATAATTTATCCAGTGTAAATAGATAAGCACATGGTTGTGATCCTTGGATTTTTTTTCTTCATATCAATGTATTATGGTGCATTGGAACCTTTCCAAGCTAGGAGAAAGATTCTTATGTCAATTTGGAAAAAGTATATCTTCTTATGCCATCAGGGCTTTGGCTTTGAATGTTTTTTAGGGGAAGTGCTTGGTGACCTAAGGTGGGCATTAAGGCACTAATATAAGGGATAGAGTGTGTGGCTTGGTGCCTCCCCTAAATGCTCAAAAGTCTATAATAAGACTTTTATATAATGAGATAAACAACCCTTCTTCAATTTAAATATTATCCCACAAAATTTATTTGCTTTTGACTGCATTTATCTACATTTGTTCGAATTGCATAAACATATCTTATGTTGTTTTATGAATGACTTAGTTGCCTTTATACATGAAATGGTTGCTTATGTGCTATGTGAATTATTACTTATAATTGCCTCAATGTGATCTAAATTATGATATTTACCATTATGTCAAAGAAAATGTCGTCCACTGAATGCTTTGACATTATTGATGTTGCAATTAGGGAATCTCAAAGAAGTTGTCAAAGCTGTAAAAAACTTGGAAAGTGAAGAAATCCCTGAACTCTTTTGAAGGGCCAAAAACTAGCAATTTATTAAGCACCAATTATTAAATCTTAAAGCTAGTGTGAAAGTAGAAGACACTAGGACTAATAATGCTCTGTAAGCAACTTGTTACTAGTGGGAACACTTAGAAGAATTTGGAGAATGCTATGAAAGATCTTACTAATGAGATGAAGGATATTGCAGTAACTCTTCATGCTGAGATAAGTGACATAGTAGCCTTAATGAAGGTATCGATGATTGCGATCTGGGAATAGTTTGCAATAGGGTGGTACCTTAGAGCAAAGAGGAAAAGTGAAATGCCTGAACTAAGGTCATATATGAGGGAGAAAGATGTGCAAAAGTTTGAGAATTTTGTGTTTGATATGGATCAATATTTCCAAGCAATTGGCATAACTTCTAAGGAAGCTCAATTGAACTGAACTACTATGTTCCTCATAGACAATGTAAAGTCTGTTAGAGGACTAAGTATTAAGAAATTTCGAAGGGAAGCTATAGCATCAATACTTAGGAAAACTCAAGAAGAAATTGAAGGTGCACTTTTATCCTAAAAATGTTGACTATCTACCTGGTGAAAGCTAAGAGAACTGGGACAGACAGGATCAATTCAGGAGTATGTGAAAATTTTCACAACTATCATACTAGATATATGGGACATGACAAAAAAGGATACGCTGTTTTGTTTCAATGACGTTTTATCATGAGAAGATGTCATGGAACTTTAAAGAATAAGAGTTCAAAGCCTCACGAAAGCAATGACTATAGCTAAGCACTTGTCTGACTACAATATTAACTTTCCTAGCTTGAAGTCCCATAGACGGGCCTGAATATTGCTAGTGGTGATAAATCAGGCAAGGGTGGCAAATCCAAAAGTGGAGGAGGAGGCAATGGAATGTCTTCCCATTTGCAAGTTTCGGGATCAACCCAGACATCCAATAGCAAATGGAAATATAATAGGCCACATAAAATGACAGTGTGTCCATAAAGGCTATCATGAATGCCTTACAAACCAAGTTTCAAGATGAGGTATAATGAGGTGAGGATGGTGGTAATAAAGGTTATGATGGATAAGATATGTCTTGCATTAAGATCCGTGCAATTGTTTAACACATACCTATTATTTTATCTTATTGTGATATTCTTGCATCTAGAGACATTCACTTAGTCATGAGGATTAACTTGTAGCAATGATTTAAGCTCACATTATCTTGAGACTACTAGCATTTAGTCACAAAAGTAGCTTGTGACAATGACCTTAGAGAGCATGGGCGTGTGCAAGTTAAAAGAAGAGTAATAAATAGTTCTTTGTTTAACCTTATCGACCATGGTAAGGGGACACCATCAAGATGTCATGTTCGAGTGACCAGGAAACACTAGTTAAGTGTCATGTTCATGTTCAAAGAGTGATGTTGTTTGAGTAGCAGAGCACTTAGCAAAGTATGATAGATTGTTGAAACCATGTGAGCAGACTTATAAGCAAGAAATGGGACTTATAAGCAAGTCATGTTTTATAAGACTTGTACCTGAACAATGCATGAGACTTGTGTTTATCATATGGTAGAATGAGACATTGGATGTAAGCACATATCAGTAGTAGGCACACCCAAAATGCCTAACTCTTGCTTAGCTGCAAAGACCATCATCTCGAAAGTTTTAGAGATAGCTCACTTTTCATTGTCAACAAGAAGTCAGGGAGACAAGTAGAAGAAAGCCTAAAAAGAGTTGAAAAAGAGCATATCAAAGACTTTTTAGAAGTAATGTTAGATCGAAGTGTTAAAGATAGACATATTAGCGGAGTATAAAGAGATAAGCAAAGAATAAGTTAAGGGAGGAGCTCTGGGGAAGCAGACTGAAGATTTTTTCAAAGTTGTATCATATCGAGTCATCAATAAGGGCATCAATATTTTCAAGTGGGGGAAAATATCACAAATTGGTACTTGTTACCAAATTTGGCAAGCAAATGTACTTAGATTCAGACTAAATTTGACACAAAAATCAAGCATAAAAAGAAGATCATGTGACATGAATTTAAGAAAAAATACACATATAGATTTTTTTTCTCTTTTGCCCCATTTTGAGGGTATTTATGTAATTTTGATCAAGATAACTTGTTCAATGTAAGATAAGCATATGGTTGTAATTCTTGAATTTTTATTTTTGCATAATGTATTATGGTGCATTGGAACATTTCTGAACTAGAAGAAAAAGTCTTTATATCAACTTGGAAAAACATGTCTATTTATACCATTACGACTTTGATTTAAAATGCTCTTTAGGAAAGTGCTCGATAATCTAAAGTGAATATCAAAGCATTAGTTCAGGGGATTGAGTATATAGCTTAGTATCTTTCTTACACACTTGAGAGTCTATATTGAGACTTTTATATAAATGAAAGAAGTGACCCCTCTTTAATTAAAATATCGTCTTACAAAATTTATCTACTTTTAATCGCATTTATTCGTTTTTATTCGAATTGCATGAATACATCATGTTTATTATGATTTGGTTACCTTTATACATGAAATGGTTATACGTGAAATGATTCCTTATGTGTAATGTGAATTTTTATTTATAGTTGCCTTGAGTGAATTTTTATTTATAGTTGGCTTGAGGTTATATAAGCTGTGAATATTGTGTATTATTTTTTAAATTAGGGACCCTTCTTATCAAGTATTAAATGACTAATTGCTAAGCAAAAAATTAAATGCTTAATCAAGCTGATGCAACCGTGGCAAGACGCCATTTGCAAGTTCAGTCAGTAAGTCAAAATGAGTAGTTCGTTACGAAAGTTCTCTGCTGTAAGCTTTACAAAAGAAGGGTTCTTCTGTATTTTTCCTCAATGGCTCAGTTTCCTTCTTGCTTGTCAGTAAAGCTGTTTCATGTGCTTCTCGCCAACAGGGTATAATTTGGTTTTGTCTTACCCGCAATTATATTTTCACCTCCTTTGCAGTCACCAGCAAGGCATTGGTATCAGAACAAGGAATGGAGATGATAGAATCTGCTACTACTCAAGAGCTAGACGAATATGACCTCTCAATCCCCAGAGGTGGGTCTATATATGTTCTCAATATGGTAGGACCCTGCACCAGGGTTTATGAGTTCAGGTATCAATTAACTTCCATTTTTGTTCAGATTCTTCATGCCTTTTAGCTAAATCATAGTGTGAAGGTTTCTTGTTGACCATTGCGTTGGAGGCAAGTTGGATAAAGAAAAGAAGAATAATATTATTCATAGAACACTCAATGCCTACAAGGTCTTAGAAAAACAATGCGTCTTATAGTGCTAAAAAAGCATGTATTTATAGGGGGGCCTGGAGTTGTTCCAAGTTGGGCTAGTTGAGTTGCTATTTCTAAGTCTTGATCCGGTGCTTCCTGAGTAGACATTAGGTTCCATATGTCATGATGCTATTGGACAAGGTCAAGGGGCATATGAACCCCTCAACAGTTTGTACTTTGTCCTGATCATTTTACTTAAAACCTTTGGTATTTGGGTTTGTTATTGCAGAATCTAGAGGAACAATTATGCGAAGATTCTTCCAGACTATGTGATGATGAAGTCTTGTATGCATTCTTCTCTTTTTTACTTTATACCTTTGGAGTACTACGTTTTTGTTTATAACTTCATATAATTTTCTTTCTACAGTCACTAGCTGTTCGTGTGTGGGTAGATGAGCTTAAAGTATTTACTGAGGAGGACTTAATGGATATGGCTTTGAAGGTATGGAACATCAAAATTTTCTTATAGTTATTTAGTTTTCACTCCTTTAGTTTATTGTTCTTAAGTTCTCATGAATGTGTTATTCCAGGATAGGGATATTAATGTAAATTATCCACCAATCCTGGAACAATGCACAGTTTCTATAAATTCCTAATGTTTGGAATGTCTAAGGTGGTAATTTGTTAGCCCCAGTAGTGTAATCAGAATTCATTTCATTGCAGGTTGGTATGATGTCGCATTCATGTTTCATTTCAATCATATTGCTAATGGCAAGCAACAGGAAGAGGAAAAAACATTGCTTCAATCCATTATAGCAGTGGTCATTTGTTGAACTTTCTGTCCTTGTCAATTCAATTCTCCAAGTGATGGATGCACAGAAAATGATAGAAGAAACATTACAGTGGCTTTCAAGAACATGTATGTATATGAAGGGAAAGACGGTGGTCATCATGTATTTGATAGTGTCTATTTAGTTGCATCAGTGTGGCTTTTGCTCTTTCTTGCTAAATTATTCTAATCTTGTTTTGCTATATCAGAAATTTTTATATTCCTTAGACATTGGCTTGAGTTTCCATGCCCTGTTGTGATTGTTGTTACTTGTGATTATGAATGATGTAACACAGTTT
>JANHAO010015143.1:0-14987 GCA_026873985.1 Saraca asoca | reverse complement strand
AGCTTGATTTATAAAAATCACTCTCAAACTTCAACAATTTAAGTTTAGAAGCCATCAAGATAACTCTATTTTCATAGAGTTATCACTGTTCTTGTCATACAATGGGATCGCGGGGACCTTGAGCTTCTATGGAAGGGGTTGCATTTCAATCTCTATAGAGAATGGCGAGCTTTCCTCCTGGCGAGGTTGATCGTATTGAGATCGGAGGCATTCCTCTAGCTATTTCAGCCTTTGAAGAACTTCCTTCATTATTGGGTCTTATGTTTCGGATCACAGGCCAGAGCTCTTAGCATGTTGCAAGCCTCTAGATCACTGACTATTGCGATCCTTGTGAGTCTCCTTCTGGGCTTTTTCATGTAACTACTGGAGATGTGCTATAATTTGCTCTTGCCTTTGTGCACCCTGGGCTTGTGATTGTGTCAGCAGTTTAATAGTTTCAGCCAACTCTCTCACCATATTTTCAAGCACTGGCAGTAAGCCTCTTCGATTTCAGGGATAGCGACAAACTAAGGATGAGTTTCAGTAGTGGGAACATCTGCTGGCTGATCAATTGGAGTGTTTGAACTCCTAGCAATTCTTCCTTTTACCATTGTAGCTATACAGAGAAGAAATCAAGAAATCTGAAAGCAAATGGGCCCTCTTTCTAGCACCAAACTGTTGACGATGAAATCTAATTCTACCAAATTCTAGCCAACTGAGACCGGTTCTTGAACCCCAAACTACTTTCAGGTTAAGGAAATGAGAAATGAAAAGAACAATAGAGATGGTGAAGAGGAAGAATAGCAATGGCATGCAATATTTTTAATGTGGTTTGGCTAAAATTAGACAGTATTGGTCCCTACGTTCACGGTAACTTTTATTGATCTGAAGGAGACTTTATAGAGTTTCAGTATAGAAATTTCAGCCCAGGTTACAAGGATCATCCTCCTCCTATTTATAGAGGTTGGGAGGTTACAAATGTAGTTTTATATCCTGTAA
Organism: Saraca asoca; assembly: GCA_026873985.1. Taxonomy (NCBI): domain Eukaryota; kingdom Viridiplantae; phylum Streptophyta; class Magnoliopsida; order Fabales; family Fabaceae; genus Saraca; species Saraca asoca. Next base: position 14,009 of record JANHAO010015143.1, on the reverse strand, counting down.
ATAAGTTACGTTAAACATTAAATGTATAAGACAATTTAATCTCCTGTAAATCGGCTTTTGCAGGTGGCTTTCTGCGAGTGGGCCCTTCTTGTCTGCTAAGGCTAAGAGCTGACGTAAGCTTGTTTAGTGCTCTATCTCACTTAACCTTCTCTATCTCGTTTAGCCTTTGGCTGGGCAATATGCCTGTCCTCGCGAGCAGAGATGCTTGGCTCGGGGTTGCTGCTATCCTTCATCTAGCGAGGCTGACCTCGCTCTTGGCGACGTGAGCTCTAGTGGGGTAGTTCATTTCTTGACAAGCAATTTCTCTAGCTTTTGGCTTTATTTACATCCTGACCTCACGATTAGCATGGTAGTGCAACCTTAGCGAGCTAAACTTCTTTCACTAGTTCTCAGCTACCGCCGAGCTTCTGCCATCTGCTTTGTGAGATTGGATTCCATCCATAACAAAGTACAAATGAAATGGATAGTATTTTCCTTAAAGGTATTAGGATTTCACACTTTGAAAATGTATAAAATGAGTATTTATAGTAGGAGTACAACATACACGGTGAAATAACCATTAATTCAAATTTTACTAAGGTAATCAAAATTATGGGTTTAAAATTTGAAATTATGATTTAAATTGTGAAGAATTGATTTTGCTAGTTCAAAAGCTTGTTATTTGAATAGCAAAAAATCAGTTAAAAGGCCAATTTAACTTGCCTCAAATTTTAGACTCTTGGGCCATCTCCAAAGACTTACAATTTAAATCGCTAATCTCAATTCAAAATCTCGATTTGAATCACTACAATTTTCAGACTCTCTAGCAAACATCATGTAGCTGTGAATCAAATTGTTGACTTGGCTTTGCTTAGTTCAAAAATTCCAATTCGAATAGTGAAGCCAGGATTTGTTTTAAAAACTATTTTGATCTAAAACCATTTCAAACCTTTCAAAACAACTATTTCAACCAAAAAACATATTTCAAAGTGCAAAAATTTTATAAATCATTTAAGAATATATAGGAATGTTTTTGGAGAAATAATTCAAAAAAGCTTTACATAGTTTTTTGAGGCAAATACTTCAAAAAATAATTTTAAATCTTGAGCTAAATTCAAATAAAACCATAACCTCTACATTTAAATAAACCTAGGCCTATACTAAATCTTTATCAAATAATCCAAGGCTTTCCGTGATTGATTCACTAAAATAGAACATAAAAAGCTCATCCAAAACTATTTATTATTATCAAAATAAGTTATAAATCTTTTTAAAATAGGGGTGAGACTCAACAATATGGTAGTGGGGCAAAACAATTTTCTTTAAAAATAGTTTTCTACAAAACAAATAAAATATTTTCTATTATTTTAATATTTTATAACTATAAATACAATTAAATAGAATTATATCTATAAAAAATGTTTTCTACAAAACAAATGTATCCTAATCGAATAACATTGATATTTTGAATAAAATAGTAGTGGAATGCTAGGGAGAGGGCCATGCTTCCATGGCTTAATGGTCAACAGCCTTGTGCCATGAATAATAACAAAAAATGGCCATATATTATTGGCTTTTATGACTTAACAAGATGTAATATAACTCAATAATCTAGATAATGTTATAGGCATTTTTCGGTTCTGCAAAATGGGCTGGCAAAGACCTAGTAACAGACCAAGTCCAAAAAGAGAAGTTCTAGCCCACTAAAGAATAAGACCCCACTTGCATAGCCTACAACTCGTTATATGCGAGCTCGCACTACCAAAGGTGAGCTCACAAGGATTGTCCTCACTGACCGAAGGTCCCAACTTATGAACATCACATCTTGCTCAGCTAAACCACGAAGTAGTGATCTTCTCAGACTTAGTACATAGGACCAGTCTACAAGAAGCAGTACCACAGGCCCACCCACAGAAAGTAAGCTTTAGAAGTTAGCCACCAGTCTGTGAAAGATATTTTGCAGTAGTCTAGGTTATCCTATACATTTATTTTGATGTAACAGAAATATAAACTGTATAATTACATTTGTAACCTCCCCATCCTCTATAAATAAGAGGAGAGAGATCACTACAAAGCATGTTGAATCTCTATACAAAAACTCTGTAAAATTCTCCCTAGACTAATAAGAAGCTACCGTAGATGTAGGGACTGGTGCCATCCAGTTTTGGCTAGATCATGTTAAAAATACTTTATGTATTCACCGCTCTTCCTCCTCGTCTCCATCATTTTTCATCCTGATAAGCTAGAAACTAGTTTAAGTCCCGAAAGAACCTCTTCAGTTGGTTAAGTTTTGACAGAACTGAAATCCACCGTCAATATTTTGGTGTCATCTGTGGGACTCATATGAGTTTTGGTTAATTTTTTTGTATCCCAGTTCACTCTTTGTTAGTTGTAATGGCCAGGAGAAAAGCCATCAAGAAGTCAGATGCTATCAACAACCAATTTGAGGGTCATATGGCAAGTTTTTCCACTATTAAGGCCACCAATAGTTTGCCCCCCGACTGTCCACCAACCTGCCATTACTATCCCTAAAACTAATGGAATGCAAACATGGCACCAATGCCAGGAAGTGCTAGAAGCTTCAGTGAGAAAAATGGCTAAGGCACTGTGATGTTGGCACAAGCGCAAGCCTAAAGTTTGCAAAGGCAGACCAAGGTCATAACACCTGGGAAAATTCACCACCAGTAGTGAGCTGTAAGTTTGAACAGAGCTAATCAAGAGCAAACTTCAGATCATCACTCATGCAACCAGGAAGATAGGAAGAGCCATCAGGCCTCTGGTCAGTGATTTGAGGCATTGATTTTATTAGTAGAAGAGTTGCTTCAGAGAATGAAGTAGTTAGAGGCACATCCTCAGGCTTGAGATGATCAAAATCGCTCAGAGGAACAAACTTCCTTCTCCAAGGAGACTGAGATGGAGCCTTTCCTTCATAAGCTTAAAATCGTTTCTATCCCATTGTACAATGGGGATAGCGATCCGTGCAACCATATGAATATGTTCAATGTCTAAATGGATCTTTGAACAAGTAACCCCCTGATTAAATGTCATATCTTCCCAGCCACATTGGGAGATACGCCTTGAACGTGGTTTAAGAGCCTCCCAGCTCGTAGCATCAACAGTTAGGAAGAATGCCAGGAAAAGTTCCTTAACTAATATAGGACGCTGAAGAGGCAGCCCATGCCCTCTTGTCATCTCACCACAATCTTTTAGCATAAGTACGAGTCATTGAAAGATTACATCGCTTGATTCAGGCACAAGATCAACAACATCGGGAGCCCATCTGACGAGGGCATCTTGATAGTGATCTTGGTAAGGCTTTGTAAGGATGGCAAGCTATATAAAAGTATATATAAATCCCTAGTGGAGAACCTAGATGAATTTTATGATCGAGTTGCCAAGCAAATTAGGTGGTAGGAGACCTTTGGTTCAGAGAATCAGAAGGACAAGGCAAGTGGCTCTATGCAGAATAAGAAGATAAGCAATGAGGATTAAAAGACTGACCCCAATAGCCAGCTCGTGAAGAAAGCGAGAGTTAATTAACCTCAGCCTCCAGGTTATCATGATCATTATAGTATCTTATCGAACACTTTGAATAGGATTTTTGTGATAGAAAAGGGTAGAGAAGACTTCGGGACTCCTACCCCCATAAAGACTTCTCGCAAAAATAGAAATATGAACAAGCTTTGTGCTTATCATAATGAAGTTAGGCACAACACTTCAAATTGTTGAACCTTTAGAGATGGGATCGAAGATTTGATCAAGAGGGGTCATCTTAAAGAGTACGTGCTATGACCCGTGAGGCAGTATCCCTCTCAACCCCAACGGGATCTCGAGCAAGAGCAATCTGTCATAGTGAAGACCATATTTTAGTCTTGCAATGAAACATGTAAAAATAACTCGAATTTTGATGTATATAGTCTGTGTGAATTCTTAGCAAATGTTAATTTGGGAGTTAGCCTTCGAGATGCAAGCTCCCCTATTTCAACTTACAATTATATCCTTTTGAGTTTTGATTTAAATTTCTATTGCATTAGAATGACCTACTTCCCAGCATTTTCCTAATGCGATCAAGCATGCACATGATTAACTTTCTTAGGCACCATGTGCATGCAACCTCATCATGCATGCAACTAACTTTCTTAGGCACTGTATGCATGCAACCTTTAGCTCATGCATATGACCAACTTTCTTAGGCACCATGTGTACGCAGCCTTTAACTACTCATGCATATGGCCAACTTTCTTAGGCACTATATGCATGATACTTCGTTATGCACATGACTAACTTTCTTAGGCACCATGTGCATGTGACCTCGTCATGCATACGACTAACTTTCTTAGGCACCGTATGCATGCAACCTTTAGCTTGTGCACATGACCAACTTTCTTAAGCACCATATGTACACACCTTTTTACTACCTATGCATATGACCAACTTTCTTAGGCATTATTTGCATGGTACTTCGCTATGCACATGACTAACTTTCTTAGGAACCATATGCATGCAACCTCGTCATGCATACAACTAACTTTTTTAGGCACCGTATGCATGTGACTTTCAGCTCGTGCACATAACCAACTTTTTCAGGCACCATATGCACGCTACCTTACTATGTATATGACCAACTTTCTTAGGCACCATGTGCATGTGACCCCATCATGCATACAACCAACTTCCTCAGACACTGTATGCACGCCACCTCACTCATATGGCCAATTTGTTTAGGTACCATGTGTTCATAACCTAATAATTCATAGCTCACATACAACCAAATATTCGTCACTTGCATGCGACTTCTCACTAAGTGTAGCTCTCATATGACTTATCTATATACTACTCACAACTAAAGCACCTAGAAGCTCAGCTCGTTGCTCTCCGAGAAGTATTATTGATTGGTTATTCAAGTACTTCATTTTACTGTGATTTGTAAAAATTCATAATCTGTAATGTATAGAACACTCAAATACAATACAACATGAAAGAGTCATGAAGGAAAATTTCATTCGTTAAAAGGCTCAATGAGGTAAGTTTACAGCAAGAAGATTCAGAAAACAAGTCAAAACAGAAAAAGCTTATGGCTATTACATTCTAGAAAGAAGACTGGCTACATGGAGATGAACTCTAGCTAACACCAGCACATGGGTCAGCTAGTGTGCGAGCTCTTCAGCAGCTAATAGTTCCTTTCCTAACTCACGCCTTCCATTGGGACTGAGAAGCCGACGGACGTGGCTGGAAAGGAGAAGCCTTACAGTATCATCAGGAGGAAATAATCCAAGGCCTACACAAGACTTCCTAATAGCCCACAAGAGAAGCTATCCATGGGACTCACGAGCAGTAGGCTATTCACACCACATAATCTTATGTAGTAGACTATACACACCTTAAGATGTTTCAGTGAAAGCCAAACTACCAAAAACATGGGGGGCTTGTCTAAGGTACCTATCAGTTCACCCCATGGCTGAAGGAAGAAGAACTTCCTATGCTTTATATAGACTAGCCTGGTCTCACCAAAGAGTCTAGAAGAGCTCCCAACCACTCTTATTGAAGGCCTTGGAAGAAAACGAGGTAGACCTATCCATGACGGTGAGACATGTATAGCATGAGGTATGGCCTAGATCAGATGAAATGACAGGCTGACCAAAGACTTTGACTACACTGTAATCCATGTAGAAGGCCTTTTGCCAGCGAGACTGTTTAACTCCCAGCTTGCAAAGCGAGCTGAGAGTTAGGGAGCTTATGTTATAGGCATTTTCTAATTCTGCAAAATGGGCTGGCAAATGCCCAACAATAAACCAAGTCCAAAAAGAGAAGTCCCATCTTGCTAAGGAACAAGACTCAGCTCGTATAACCGACAACTCACTATACGTGAGCTTATACTACTAAAGGTGGGCTTGTGAGGATTGTCCTCGTTGATCGAAGGCTAGAAGCAATCGAAGGTCCTAGCTCACGAACATTGCACCTCACTCAGCTAAACCATGAAGCAATGATCTTCTTAGACTTAGTGCATAAGACCAGCCTACAAGAAGTAGCACCACAGACCCACCTATAAAAAGTAAGCTTTAGAAGTTAGCCACCAGTCTATAAAAGACATTTTGCAATAGTCTAGGCTGTCTTGTATATTTATTTTAATGTAATAGAAATAAAAACTGTATAATCACATTTGTAACCTCCCCATCCTCTATAAATAAGAGGATGGAGATCACTACAAAACATGCTAAATCTCTATACAAAAACTCTGTAAAATTCTTTCCAGACTAATAAGAAGCTATTATAGATGTAGGGGTCGGTGTCGCATGATTTTGGCCAAACCACGTTAAAAATACTTTATGTATTCATCACTCTTCCTCTTCATCTCCATCGTTCTTCATCCTAATCAACTGAAAATCAGTTTGAGTCCCAGAAGAACCTCTTTAATTAGCTGGGTTTTGGTAGAACCAAAATCCACTGTTAACAGATAATGAATAGAAAATAAAAGGTAAGTTTCTTAACAAAATATTGGATAAACAAACAATATGCTAACAACTTTATCCAACAACACAATACATACCACCGTCTCCATCTCTATACAAAGCCTTAGGTGGATCATTATACTCTAATAATGACTTAATTTCACCATTTCCTCTACCACCTTGGCAAATGGCTTTTTTCTACCATGGCGGTCACTGAGCCTTTCACCCATATCCCCTTTATAGCCCACTTAGTGATGTTGGGAAAATAGATTTAAGCATATCAAATATGTCAATCATTAACATTAAGTATGTGCAGTAGAATGTAAATTTTTCCCAAAACCTAGATAATGTTGTTTGGATATTAATTCAAAAACAATGTAAATTTAAAACAGTGATTTAAATTATATCTTCACAAGAGTCATTCTTGGAATCCTTAGTCTTTAAAGTTAAGTTTAATCTCCAAGTAAATCCATGAACAAGCTTTATGATCAACTGCTTTGGTTTATGTCTAGACAACATCTTTAGGACTTGATCTCCAACACTAATAGTGATCTACATGAATCCAGTTTATTCAAAGCTTCTATGAAGTTCTCTTGACTTGTAAAATGGGAAATACAACCACTTAGCTTAAGAGGTACTAGTTCTCCAAGGAATTATTATTCACTAGGGTAGGATTGAAACTCTTGTGCTAGGGATGAAACTCTTATGTATCAAATCTTGTATCTATGATTTGGCCTCTATCCTCCTTTTACAGAGGAGTTTGGAGCACAAGCAAGAGTGAGGAAGCTTATTGAGTGGCGCACAAGTTACAGTATGCCCCTTCCTTATGCCATCCACTCAAGGTGGACGAGTTGCATGACCAGTGCAGTCCCTTAGGCCCAAGGAGTCCACATCTTAAACTTAATGCTTTCTCCTTTGTATCTAATAGGCCTAAACATTTTCTTATGAATCTATACTTATAAACTCTCATTTTGTAATTATTCTTAAATTAAATTATTTAACTCAAAGCTATTTCTAAGTGAGGAACCATTCCTCTATTCTAAATCTCCTGCAATGTTGATATAAATGTTCTCTAACATTTAATTATCAACTTTGGAAATTCACTACTAGTTAATAATTATAATCACAAATAGAATTATTAAATTTGATTAATTAATACTTCAAAGCACATTAAAACACTTGCTTAATCATTTCAAATTTCCAAGATTATTCATTAAATTCAATTTCTAAATTCATAGTATTTTGCATTTTAACTTTCCTTTGATTTTGGATTAAAGTGATTCTATTATGTGTGACCCATTAAGATTCCATTTATATTGGCAATGAATTTATTTATAAGCTTTTTCAACCACAATTGAATTAAAATTTCTTTTAATTCAAACACAATCTCTCCAAATTATTCAAACAAATTCATAGCTCATGGTTGGCTTCTAGTAAAGCATTATGACGACCTAAATGCTTGGAGTAGATTTACTTGGAAATCAAACCTTTTATAACAAGGTGTTAGTGTGTAATTCAATCCCTTCACCTCTTGATCTTTAAACTAGATTAAGGGTATAGTTTAAGTCTCAACCCTATAAACATCCTATTGTATGCGAGATTCGATCCTGGACGGACCCTTGAGTAACTCTGAAATGATGAAGGAGCTAGCCCGAGGAAATGATCAAGTCGCTACGACCTCAAGTCATTTCATGATGTGATCTCCACAGCTCGAGCCTGCAGGCTGATAAGTGAGCTTGGGCTCAGCTCCATTACTCACAAACGGGCAAGCGACCTAGCTAATGAAGCGTAACCCGCGACCTGAAAGCTCAATAGAAGACTAAGTTATGTCTTGCCCCAACGAACAAATAGGGTCCCCACCTGTAGAAGATGGCTTGTAATAGCTGAAAGTAGAAGATTTAGTCTGCATATTCTATCTTGTACATTAAATACTGATGTAAAAGATTTACTGCATATGTAATTATCATTGTAACCTCCTTCCTCTATAAATATGAGGAAGAAGCCCCTCTACAAAAGATGACTAAGATTCCATACCAAAACTCTGTTAAAACAAAGATTGAATATTGTAATATTATAACACTATATCAATAATATGCTACCGTAGACGTAGGGTCTAGTAATATCCAGATTTGTTTGAACCACGTTAATCCTTGTGCTTCCTTCTCTACTCTTCTTTTCTTCCTCTTTGATTATCTTTCTGTTCTGTTACATTTGAACCGATTAAAGGTCTGAGATCCCGAAGAATCCCCTGTTGGCTAGAGTTTGGATCACCACCAAAATTTAATGTCAACATTTTGGCACTGTTTGTGGGGATCTCACCTATTCTAGTTCATTTTCGCTGCAATGGCCAAGCAAAGAGTCACTAGAGCCTTGAATGCGCAACCTCATCCTTCGGATGGCCATGTTTTAACAACGGACTTGTCAACTGCTCCCGTCATCAGAGCAGCTATTGGTATTCCTCCAGTCAGTTTAGTACAATCAGTCCCCGCCACCAACGGTGCTAATGAGTTATAAACCTGGCTCCAATGCCAGGAGAAACTTGAATACATGATCAGAGAGCTGGCTAAAATAGTCATGATGCTAGTGCAAGCACGAGCCCAAAATATGCAAGTACAGACTAAAGCCACCGTACCTGAGGTCAAACATTCTGGTGAGGCTAACCAGGAGCAAACTTCCCATCGCCATCCACATGGCTAGAATGGTGAACCAAACCACCAAGTCTTTAGCCAAAGACTGGGGGGCTTGGATGTTTTGGTGGAAGACCTCTTTTAGAAGGTCAGGCATCTGGAGGAGCATCCTTAAAGTCAGAATGATCAAGGTCGCTTTGGGGAATAAACCCCTTTCTCTAGAGAAATCATGGAGGAACCTCTTCCATGCAAACTTAAAGTTCCAGCCATTCCACTATATAACGGAGATAGCAACCCATATAACCATTTGGACTTGTTCAACATCCAGATGGATCTACAAGCCTGTAACCCTTGATTAGATGTCATGTCTTCCCCGCTACCTTAGGTGAATTTTCTTGAATGTGGTTTAGGAGTCTCCCAGCTTGTAACATAAGCAATTGGGAAGACTGTCAAGAGAGGGTTATTGATCAATATTGAGTGCTACAGAAGCAACTCATGCCCCCATGCCATCTCACCACAATCTTCCAGGGTAAGCAGGAACCACTGAAAGATTACATTGCTCGCTTCAGATGCCAGGTTAATAATGTTGAGAAGCCCTCAGATGAGGCTATTCTGGCTGCCATCTCTGTGGGACTCCATAGGGATAAGAAGCTGTTCAAGAGTCTGTACAAGTCCCCAGTTGGAAACCTAGGTGTGTTCTATGAGTGGGCCACAAAACAAGTTAGGTGGGATGAGACTTTCGTCTCGCAGAAAATTGAAACAAGTGGTTTAGCTCCGAATAAGAAAAGAAATAATCATGGGAATGGAAATGGCGACCTCGAATGCTATCTCGCTAAAAAGAGCAAGGACAAATGACCCTTACCCTAGACTCACCATAGCACTTATAACATCTTGTCAGATACTCAGGACAAGATCTTCGCAATGGAAAGGGACAAGGAAGACTTCAGAAAGCCTCCACCCTTGAAGACCCTTGAAAATTCCAGACTCAACTGAAAAATTTTATGCATATCATAACGAATTTGGGCAAGTCACTTCAGAGTGTTGGGTTCTAAGAGATGCTATCGAGGATCTCATCAAAAGAGGTCACTTACATGATTACGTTGTGCGGCCTTTAGGCAACATCATGGATCATCCCAACGAGACACCGAACAAGAGCAATCTCCTACTATCAGGATAATCTTTTAAACTCTTGTACTTATTTGTAAAATGCATAAACATTTTGAATACAACTACTGATATTAAGTTTTTCTTCTAATAGGTGATTTGCCTAACTGGCACACTTTTTATTTGGGCACAAGATCGCTCCGACCACAAGATCAGTCACCTTTTTTATTTGGGCACAAGATCACCTCGACCATAAGATTGGTCACCCTTTTTATTTGGGCGCAAGATCGCCCTGACCGCAAGATCAGTCACCATTTTTATTTGGGCACAAGATTGGCCTGAGCATGAGATCGCTCACCTATTAAGTTGTAGCTCTCATGTAAACTCAATTAAGTCGTAACTTTCATGCGCACTTATCTATTTGGCCACAAGATCGACCCAAGCACGAGATCGCTCACCCATTAAGTTACAGCTCTTATGCAAACTCAATTAAGTTGCAGCTTTCATGTGCACTTATCTATTTGGCCACAAGATTGGCCCGAGCAGGAGAATGCTTACCCATTAAGTCATAACTCTCATGTGAACTTAATTAAGTTGTAGCTTTCATGCACACTTATTTATTTGGCCACAAGATTGGCCTGAGAACGAGATCACTCACCTATTAAGTCACAGCTCTCATGTGAACTCAATTAAGTCACAGCTTTCATGCGAATTTATCTATTTGGCCACAAGATAGGCCCGAGCATGAGATCGCTCACCCATTAAGTCGCAGCTCTTATGCGAACTCAATTAAGTCATAGCTCTCATGCGCACTTATCTATTTGGCCACAGGATCAGCCCGAGCATGGTATCACTTCGGTTCATAACTCATACTGTCTTTTGACTATGCACGGATTGCACAGATGGTTCAGACCAAAGCAATTGCAAAAGAAAACAAAATAGACAGAAATCATAGAAACAAAATTTATTCATCAAAAGACCTCAATGAGGCAGATCTACATCGGAAAGCTCTGTACACAGACTAGACAAGATACAAAGGAAAAAAACTTATGGCTAAGAAGAAGGATCGGCCACGAAGGGCTGCGCCTCAGTTTATTGGGGACTACATGCTGTAACTTTCTTCTCCAGTGCACAATCAGCAGTAGTGCTGCATCCCTTCGCTCTCAACCACCTGCTCCTCCTGAAGGAATCTAATCAGGAAGCCTTGGGAGCTTGGCCGATCGAGCAAATCGCTGAGAGGATGTAGTCTGGGATCCCTATGAGATCCTTCCATGTTATCGAGGGAGATGAGTTCTCCAAGTTACCCATGCAGCAGACCATACATGCCTCTAAAGAAGGCTATAATGCTAAAAATGGTGGTTCATCGGAAGACTCCATGGTTTGATTAAATGCAGAACTCAAAAGGGATTGTCTCCTTCTTATATAGAGCCGAGACCATCTTTATCGAAAGATCTGAACCATTCCCCTAACCATCATCATTAATAAGCCTTGGGAAGGGCCATGTTGACTCAGCAATAGTCGCTGGACACGTGCTATCAGAAGCACAACTTGGAACAGATGAAATGACAATCTCGAGAAAAGGCTTTGACTGATCTAAAATCGAAGAGCTTCCACTCCTAGCCCGCTGAAAGCGAACTAAGAGTTAGGGAGCTAATATTGTATGCAAGATTTGGTCTTGGACGGACCCTCAAGTAGCTTGAAAATGATGAAGGAACTAGCCTGAGGAAATGATCAGGTCGCTACGACCTCAGGTCGCTTCACAAAGTGATCTCCACAGCTTGAGCCCACTGGCTGATAAAGCATAACTCGTGACCTGAAAGCTCAATAGAAGACTAAGTTATGTCTTGCCCCAATGGATAAATGGGGTCCCTACCTATAGAAGACAACTTGTAGCAGTTGAAAGTAGAAGATTTAGTCTGTATATTCTATCTTATACATTAAATGTTGATGTAAAAGATTTACTGCATATGTAATTACCATTGTAACCTCCTTCCTTTATAAATATAAGGAAGGAGCCCCTCTACAAAAGATGACTAAGATTCCATACCAAAACTCTATCAAAACATAGATCGAATATTGTAATATTGTAACACTGTATCAATAACATGCTACCATGGACGTAGGGTCCAGTAATATCCAAATTTGGCCGAACCACATTAATCCTTGTGCTTCCTTCTCTGCTCTTCCTTTCTTCCTCTTTGATTATCTTTCTGTTCCGCTACATTTAAACCGGTTAAAGGTATAAGATCCTAAAGAATCTCTCGTTGGTTGGAGTTTGGATCACCACCAAAATCTGACATCAACATATCCAATCTATGGTGTATGTTTGACCACATGCTATCTCATAATCATTTATAGATAAAACTCATTTTATGTATCATGAATTGATTATATATAAAAATCTTTTTATGTATAAATCAATATAGGTTTATGATTTTGATCATAGCACAATTATCAAAACATTTCAAGAATATTTTCCCTTTGTTACCAAAGAGGATGAATTCTCCCTTAATCAATCACTACCTTCATACACTTTGTAGTGCACTCAAAATTATTCATATATACTCTTTCAAAAGTGCAAGCCTAGGATAAAATCAAAGTACATAACTCTATACATAAGATACTATGTCAATATCAAGTCTAAGGATTACTTGCACCACCATTCATATGAGAAGTCCATTAAGACATAATAACAATTCATATGGTTTCTCAAGATGGATCAATCCAGTCTTATGTTCTTTAACATATACCCATATGTTTTGTCTAAATATATCCATTTCAAATAATGTATGAGTGATAACAAAATATTTCACTCATTTAATTTCCCTCTCACTAAACTTTTTAAGGTCCAAAATGACTTACTTTTATCTGTGTTAGTACATATTTATAGTATAGTGTCAATTGGAGCATTATGCAAAATTTTGTAGAATTTGGCCATTTTAAGCAGTTTCTATATTTTGGTCATAACTTAAGCTACACTTGTCCAATTAATGTGATTCTTATCTTGTAGGAAATATAAGACATAGATCTACAAACTTCATAAAGACCTCCAAGGATGAATCTCACAATTGGCTATCTTAATTTGGAGTTAAATTCAAAACTAGAATACTATCTCTGGCAGCCTGACCTCTTAGCACTTATCATGCAATATTTGGAGTTATACAAGTCCAATTGAGGTCAAACTAAGCCCAAATGGAAGCTAAGAAAAATTATACATTTCTTATGAAGACTTCTAGAGTTGAATGGATCATTATGGGTGTGAAAAATGAGCTGTAACACAGAGGTAGAATTGCTGCGAGTTGGGCCTCTGCAGAATTTGGTTTTTAGGCCCTAATTGGCATGGATCTTGAGCCCATTGGATCATCCTTTGCTCTAACTCACACTTAACCAAATGGAGACCTGTAAGTCAGTGAAAAACTAAAAGAAGCAGTCTATATTGAGGTAGAACATACAAGAGTAGTGGTAGCAAGCAACCAGACTAGCCATAATCATTGCCTATTCACCTACCAGCAGCTACCTTTTCTCTTCCCAAGCAAAGTCATTTTAGCTAAGGTTTTTAGTTCAGTTTTTGAGTTCTATTTTAGAGTTCTTTTCATGTGTAGAAAGCATGCTTTTGCTTTCCTTTTCTTTGTATTTTTTGCCTTCCATGGAAGGCTAAGCTTTGTAATCAGCATAAGGGGTTAACAAACTTGAAGATTTATGTTGAGATCTTGATACTCCATTCTACATTCAATTGTTAGTCATTTCTTTCCTATTTCCTCTTTGTTTTTCTATGAATATCTGAGTTGAATGGCTTCATTTGATTTAGATGTTATATGATTGTTGCTTAATGATCAATTATAGGAAGAGG
>JANHAO010015142.1:0-14978 GCA_026873985.1 Saraca asoca | reverse complement strand
CTTATTTACAAAGAATCACTCTTATACTTCAATAATTTAAGCCTAGGAACATTAAGATAACTCTATTTTCATAGAGTTATCAGGCTCTATGAAATTGGCATAGGGCACCCACCCAAACTAACACTTTTTATGTTTGTAAAATATGTATACTCTTTTTTTTAAAGTGAGATTGGATTCTTGTTTCACAAGGTTTATTAAAAAGACTCTATTGGATGATTAAGAAAATTTTGAAGTAACTAATTAGATGAAATGTTAGGTTTCAAGGAAAGATTAATTAGTTAGATTAGATTAGCAATTAAATCAAAATTACAAAATTTAAAAATGGAGTGCAGTAGAATATCAAAATGCAGAATGCATAAAACTAAATAAGAACATCAAAATTTTAAACTAGTTTAACTTAAACTAAAACTGCAATTTAAGTCTACATCTACTAGATCAATCCTCAACCAGATGACCTCTTTTATTTACTATAATAGGATTTTAATTGGGCTCTTGAATAGCCAGTCTAAAATAAGATTTACACTGGCTCTTGCAAAACCTGTTGATATAATTGACACTACACCTTCAGCTTAATTGTAATTAACCTTACAACTAAAGAAGATGCAAGGGAAGATCAACCCCTTCCTTGTATCTCCTTTTCCTATCAACCTAGAAATTGTGAAATTAAAATCAGGAAATAAAAGCTAGGTATATGATACCAACAACTGAGATAAAAATCTCAATTAATCAGTTGTGCTCTTCAAAGATTTGATCCAAGATCATAAATCAAATGTGAATTAAAGAGGTAGAATTCAGATTAGATGAAGCTAAAAATTTCTCTCTATTTTCGTGCTTTGAAAATGTGAGAAACTAAAAAACTATGTTGTGTCAAAAGGAGGTGAAGGCTATTTATAGTTATTGTAACTGACTTTTGAAAAATAACTAACTTTTCAATCTTGAATCAATTCATAAATCCATTCAGAGTAGTTACTAGCTAATAAATCAATTTGTGAATCGATTCACTTATGAAGATCATCAAGAACTTCTTCATCAAATCGATGCACGAATCGATTTAGCTTTTGGTGTAAAAACATTGTGAATTAATTACCTAATCAATTCAAAATATTTTCTAATGTTTTGGTAAAGCATTTTTCAAAAACTTTCTTTTATGAATCGATTTATTAATCAATTCAAGTACATTCCATGAGAAATCATCTATGATTCAATTCATGAAACAATTCACACAATAAAAAATAATTTTTTATAAAAATTCAACTTGTGAGAGTGCATTGAAAACATAATTAGAAAATATTTGACTTAAACTCATTTTATTTGATTTATTTCTACTTTAGTTTAGCTATTTGTAGAAATTTATTTGGATCAAAACTGATTAGAACACACTTATAAAAAATCCTAAAAAGAAAAAAGAACTAAGACTAATGTTAGATCTCTTGATATCTTAAATGTCACTTAATTAGCTTTAAGTCTGCAAAATGAACAAACACTCAAAAGTATATAGTTAGATCATGACATCAATTAAAATTGTTTTCTAACATTAAAATTGAAGAAGATATGATAGCAAGGCTAATAATCTCCCTTTTTTTTTATTGTGACAAACAATTTTAGATAAGTATCAAAATATTCATATAATGAAAATTTTAACTGAGGGTTTTTACTTTATTCCCCCCTAAGTTTTTATTTTTCTATCTATAATCTTATCATTCTTCAATTATCTAAAATCCCATTCTTCTCCCCCTTTTGGTACATCAAAAAGTAATAGTGCTTTGTTAAAATGAAATAATAAGGTTTTAAAATTTAAAACATATAATAGGGTCAAAGGGATATTATGGAATAGAAAAATTAATACTTAACTTTATTTTGATGCTAATCTTCCTTTGAAGTAATGATTCTACTTAATTTTAGACTTACTGCATGAATCATTCTATTTTTACATATTTTAGGTCTTGAATCGATTCTAGAATCAATTTGGGGAGTGTAAATAACAATTTTAGAAATTTTAAAATAATCACTGAAAGTTTGAAAATCTTGATGAATCAATTTTAATAGGGTCGCATCAATTGCTGAATCAATGTAGATAGGACTGAATTGATTTGGGAATTGATTTATTCAATTTGATAAACATTTTAAAAGGTTTGATTTCTTCTCGAAAGATTGAAAGATTTTTTGAATTGATTCATGAATCGAATCATAGTGTAAAATTTTGAGTTGTAAATCGAGTCAAAAACTCATAAAAAACCTAAAAAAATCGAATCGATTCAAAGAGTCCTAAAATTAGTTTTCATATAGTTTTGCTCCAAAACTCTTAAAAGAAGATATATTGATCAACATCAATCAACTTAACATGAATTTCACCTCAAATTACATATTATGTAGCTACAAAGCAAACTTAGAGAAAAATTTAATGCCTAAGTTAGAATTTGCAATATACAAATGAAATAAGCATAATCAAATACAAAACTTAAAATAAAAAATATTGTAGGTTGATCATTTGATATCATTTTCTAAGGGGTCTAACATTCCTTATTCTCTTCGAATGAACACAAATCATTTTTGACTTAAATAAGGACTTTACTTGCTTCCCTTTTTGGTAGACATCCTAGATTTTGTCCTTTTTAGAAATATTTCCAATGATATCCATGCTAGTGTGCAAGTCTTTTATGCCAAATCCATGAGTCATCATTAACACTAACTAAACAAGTGGAATCTAAGTTTGATTTTGAGTCAAGATTTATCATGTAGATATTTTTAATCCCACTACCTACCAGCTTAACTTGTTTGTCATTATTGTTTATGACTAAGCATTTATTTGAATTAAAGATTATTTGGTTTCCCTTATCACAAAACTGACTAATACTACTAAGACCTTCTATAAACAAAACATCATCAATGAAACAATTTGGCAATTTACTAGCCTTGCTAATACCTTTCACTTTATGTTTAGCATCGTCACCAAAAGTTACTTTAGCTCTTGTTATTTGCGTGAGAGAAATAAATTTATCCTTGTTTCCTGTTATATGGCATGAACAACCATTGTCCAGAAACTATAGATTACTCTTATGTCTCCCATATACCCATAAATCAATAATTACACTTGCATTTGTAGTACCCAAAAAGTCATGGGTCCAAATGTGTTAGTAGACATAACAAAGTTTTTGATAAAGGTAAGCATTTTTGGTATCCAAATCAATTTTTCATTAGGTTTCAACTTATATGCACGATTTATATAAGGATAATGCTTAATATGATGTCTTTTTTTATTGTAGTAAAAGCATGTAATATGTTTGAATTTTCTATTAGGCCTAATAGTTTTAGAACTTTTCATTAATTTCCTCTTGGTATGCTATCTAAATCCCAAACATTTGTTTTGAAAACTAGTTTGATTTTGCATATCATTCAGTATAAATTTGATGTTTGTGAAACCATGTAAGACTGTAGTCATTGTGCCTATTTTGGATTTGTAAATTTCTCAGTGATCACAAGATTTATTTTCACTCAAAACCTTTTTAGCTAAATCATACAAATCATTTTTCTCTTTTTCAATCTGCTAAATTTTTTCATGTAACACTTCTTTTTCTACTTTAGCATGTTTTAAATCTTTCTTAACCTTTTTCAAAACATCATACAATTCTTCATACAAATCATTAATTTCATTATCAACAACAAAATTAGATTCATAATAGCTAGAATTGCCATCAATAGAATTAAGCTCATCTTTAGAGTAAAAGAAGAATTGATTTCTAAATACCTCATTTTCATCATCAATTTTAGCCATGTGAAAAAGAAGTGCCTTTTCCTCTATTTCTTCTTCTTTTTCTCCAAATTCAGCTTGTTCATCATCCGAAATTGCTAGGTTACCTTCCTTGAATGCCAACTTTCTCTTTTTTCTCTTATTCTCAAGTTGTCTCTTCAAGAATGTTGGACAATCTGCTTTAAAATGTCCTGGTGTTTTGCATTCAAATCATGTAGAAGTGTATGAGGAACTCTCTTGTTCACTTTTGTTTTGATTCCTCCTTTATGGAATTGGTTTCCTCTTTTCCTTATTCCTCATTTCTCTTAGGAGTTTCTGCAACTTAGAGTGCCATTTGGTCTTTCTCATCAACTTCTTCATCAAAATCAAATTTTTCATTATCACTTTCAAATGATTTTGTAACCTGTAATGCAAGAGTTCTTTACTTTTTGTCATCTCCATTTTTCTTATGTCTCTTCAGCTCTAACTCATGCTTTTTTAAATTCCCATAAAGTACCTGAATTGTTGGCATCCCCATCTTTCATGTTTCCTTTATGGCAGTCACCTTTAGTTGCCATTCTTTAATAAGAGATCTCAGAACCTTATGCACTAAATCTGCATTTTGAAATGTTCTTCCAAGAAACAAAAGTTGATTAGTTATAGCAGTGAATCTTTGGATAAGGTCTCTAATTAATTCACCTTCTTCCTTTTTAAATATTTTATATTTAGACACTCACACATGCACTTTAAATTCTTTAATCTGAGTTATGCCTACATGTGCTACTTCTAAAGTGTCCCAAATATGTTTAGCAATAGTGCAACTAGAAATTCTTTAATATTCATTAGGTGTAAGTGAGTTCGACATAATCCATTTAACTTTAGAGGTAAGAAGGTGCTTCTTCCTTTCATCCTTTGTCCATAAAGATTTAGCCTTAGTTCTAAAAACTCCATTTAACAGTGTTTGTGGGGGATCATAACCATTCTCTGCAATTTTTCACATGTCTAGATTAGTGGCTTCAATAAAGTCTCTAATTTTCTATTTTCAATAGGTATAGTGATGTCAATTTAAAGTAGGTGGCTTGTTCAAGGGAGGATAGTCAGACAACAATGGAAAGCTAGAATCCATTCTCTTTAGAAAATAAAAAATATCAAGAGCCAAAGCTCTAATACTAACTAAGGGTCCCAAAAGATATATGAAGATAAAAATGATCTTGCCCTTCTTATGTTTGTAAAATGTATACTCTTTTTTTAAAGTGAGATTGGATTCCTATTTCACATGGTTTATTAAAATGACTCTAATGGATGATTAAGAAAATATTGAAGTAACTAATCAGATGAAATGTTGAGTTTCAAGGAAAGATTAATCAGTTAGATCAGACTAGCAATTAAATTAGAATTGTAGAACTTAGAAATACAATGTAGTAGAATATCAAAATGCAAAATTCAGAAAAATAAACAAGAACACTAGAATTTTAATATGGTTCAACTTAAAATGAAACCACAATTTAAGTCTATATCCATTAGATTATATCTTCAACTGGATGACCTCTTTAATTAACTACAATAGGATTTTAACTGGGCTCTTAAATAGCCAATTTACAACAAGATTTACACTGGGCTCTTACAAAACCTATTGATACAGTTGACACTATACCTTTAGCTTAATTGTAATCAACCGTACAACCAAAGAACATGCAAAGGAAGATCAACCTCTTCCTTGTATCTCCAATTTTTATCAATCTAGAAATTGTGAAATTAAAATCAAGAAATGGATGTAATCCAAAAAAGGATTAGATTGGGTAATGATGAGACTAAAAAAAAAAACACTTACCTAAAATATATGACCCCTTGATGAATGGACCCTATCACAGATGAATCAAAAAAAGGTTTTTGCTCTTAATCAAAAAATAAAACTTACACAAAAAATGATATTTAGATAAATAAGATTCATGGTATCCTTTTTCATATTAATTATTCAAAAATTGAATAGAAAATGGATATGTTTGATAGAAAATCATTCTTAACTAAAATTAGTTTTATTTTGAACTTAATCAGTGAATTTTTTGAGAAAAAGTTAGGTATACAATGCCAACAATTAATATGAAAATCTCAATTAACCAGTTATATTTTTCACAGATTTGATCCAAGATCGTAAATCAAATGTGAATTGAAGAGGTAGAATTTAGATAGGATGAAGCTCAAAAACTCTCTCTATTTTTGCACTTTGAAAATGTGAAAAGTTGAAAAATTTTGTTGTGTTGAAATGAGGAGAAGGCTATTTATAGTTGTTGCAATTGACTTTTGAAAAACAACTAACTTGTTCACTTTTAATCAATTCATGAATTGATTCAGAATGGATACCAATTAATGAATCGATTTGTGAAACAATTCACTTGTAAAGATCGTCAAGAACTTCTTCACTAAATCAATGCATGATTTGATTTAGCCTTTGGTGCAAAAAGATAGTGAATTAATTACTTAATTGATTCAAAATATTTTCTAATGTTTTAGTAAAGCATTTTTTAGAAACCTTTCTTCCTGAATTGATTTATGAATCGATTCAAGTACATTCCATAAGAGTTCTTCTATGAATCAATTTGTGAATCAATTTACACAGTAAAAAAATAAGTTTTATAAAAATTCAACTTGTGAGAATGCATTGAAAACATAATCAATAAATATTTGACTTAAGCTTATTTCATTTGATTTATTTCTACCTTAGTTTAGCTATTTTTAGAAATTTATTTAAATCAAAACTGATTAGAACACACTTACAAAAGATTCTAAAAAAATAAAAACTAAGACTAATATTAGATCTTTTGATATCTTAAATGTCACTTGATCAACTTTAAGTTTGTAAAATGAACAAAGACCTAAAATCATGTAGTTAAATCATGACATCAATTAAAATTGTTTTTCAACATCAAAACTGAAGAAGATATGATAGTAAGGTTAACAGATAGTTTGTTCACCCAAGTCTACTTCATGTCCTTCATATGGTTGTAGTAATGGACCAGCTTTATGATGTGCTCACAAACTCCATTTACACTATCATAAGTAGTTTTCTCTAGCAATGTGATGTAATGAACTTTTTTTGCCATATCAAACTTTACAAATTTCTTAACTACTAAATCCAAAAAAGCTTTAGCATTATAAGAATCAAGGACACTCTGCCTAATGTTTTTGTCCATGATGTATTTCATAATCATCAAACGCACCTTATTTGACTATGCCCACTTCTCCTGATGAGTTTTTTTGAGTAGTAGAAGAATTAGCATCAATCACGAGCTCTTTTTCTCTCAAAGCTAGGTCCAAATTGGTGACTACTAGATACAATTTTAACGATTCAGCCTAGTCCTTATAATTGTTCCCATTTAGTGCTTTCACAGAGGTCAATTGCATATGTAGAGAGGCCAAGGAAAAAGAATTTGTGTGATTAATCACAAATATTCATTATGCACGTACAACTTAGTTATACAATTAGTTTCCTCATAAAACAAAACATATGCAATTCCAAACAATATTATGCTATAAAATCTAATACCAGTAGGGTTTTTAGGATTTCACAATATAATATAATAATTGAACATTACATTTCTAAAAATCTAACAGTGATAGGGCATTTAAAATTCCAAGAATATAATATCTAATCCTAATGCTTATATTATCACTAACAAACTATATTAATAATATTACATTAATACGATATGCATATTATTAACATAGTGTTCTCCTTGTTACAATTAAGCAACAATTTTTTTTTATTTCAACAAATTCTGATGTAACAGGCCCCATGATTGAGTACACAATTACACAAAATTCAATAGCATAGTATGAACAAAATAATTCTTACATAATTTCATAAATTGCACATACAAACACCAAAATATTATAATATAAAAATAGTGTCATACCACTTTGGAATAATTACATATTGTAACATATTATATAAGAATCATATAGTAGGCCCAAATAACATCAAAATAATGTTTAAATAAATAAATAGTTATTTCATTTTTATTTTCAAAAAATTTTGAAAATATGCCTAAAAAAACTACCTTAAATATTGAAGGGGAACAATGTTTGAATCATTGCCAGTTGCTACTAGGAAGACAGTGCATGGCCTCGCCCATTTCATTCACAACTGGGCATGGTTGTGCCACACCACAAATCTCCTCCTTTTTTAACCATTGCTCTGTTATCAGGTCTTTCGACCTACTTCTCAGCTAGTTTTGACCTGGTTTGAAATGGATGCATTTTCATGAATTTTTACCTAAATTTTTGTATGAATTTTTACCCTTACACAAATCTAAAACTAACCCTATACTAATTTGGTCAAAAAACAAAGGACACATTTTTAATTTACCAACTAAAAAATGAAACTAAATCTCCTTTTCATGCAAAAAATTTCATGAAAACACTCACTTTTTATCTCATTTTTTTTTATCAAATTGATTTGTGGGTTTTCTTTGATTCAATATTTCAAGACAAAACCATAAATTAATTTGATTAATTCCTCTATAAATTGTTTGAATTTGAAAGTTTAGTTTTTTGGAAAACTCCAAATACCAAATTCATTATTTCATCCAAAAACACAAAATCATTCAATTAATTTGTGAAAAAATTATCAATATTCACAGTAGAAAATTATTCATACTAAAATCATAGAATAATTTGTATTGTAAAACATAAATTTCATAAGACGTTCTCATAGCTTTACTTAAATTTGTGAATAAAACAA
This sequence comes from Saraca asoca, assembly GCA_026873985.1. Classification (NCBI taxonomy): domain Eukaryota; kingdom Viridiplantae; phylum Streptophyta; class Magnoliopsida; order Fabales; family Fabaceae; genus Saraca; species Saraca asoca. The sequence goes on along the minus strand of JANHAO010015142.1, from coordinate 6,510 downwards.
TATGTACAAAATTATCCAATAAATTTGCATAAATAAAGGCGTGTAATATAATAGAAAAATTGACTTTAATACTAATTGCAAGAAATTGCAAAATAAAATAGCCAATAAATGCATGAATACCATACTACATATCATCAATTTGGAAAATTAAAATTACATATATATAATATTGCATACCTGAAGCATTTTGTGAATCTATGATGAATTAATTCTTGATAGGTGCTCTTCATGAATCCTAGTAGAGAGAAGGGAGATGCACATTTTGTAATCCTAAGGAGCAATTACAGTTCTATTTAGGTGTAAGTATGAACCTATTTTGTTACAACCTTATTAGGCCAACTAACCTATCATCATAGGCCTAGTTACAAAACACACTTCCAATATCCACAATAGGTCTAGGTGCCCTTTAAAGCCCAAGTACTTTGATTATCAGTTACAAACCTTTGTACATTATTATATTTTGACATTCATTAACCTAATTTTTATTAATTAATTTGAACTATAGAAGTCTAAAATAAGAAATTTTAACACCCTACTAACTCAACTTCTACCTTACTTTTCTGTTGTTTTATAGTTGGTTGTATGGATTTAATGAGTTTTGACTTGGTTGAAGAACTCATGGGTGTTGCAGACTTAGGGGGTTCCTTTAGAATGATGTTCAAGGAAACAAAACTTATTCTAAAATATATACTTGTTAGTAAAAAAGAAATAAATACATATACATTTTCTAACAGGAGAAATAAGCTAGCAAACTTGTGAGTTAGATAGAATGTAGTGATTCTTTGCATATTAAGTTAAAATTATGATCAAAGAATTTCTCTTTCTCATATTCTTCTCCAAAAATATCCTTCTTTTAATTTATTATTGTGGTTTTTAGTTCTAACATCTGGTATTAGAGCCAAGCTGTGAAATGGTGTCAAATTTGATCCAACTGTAGCTTCCTAAATTGAATGCAAAAACTATGATAACTGGAGTGTCCAATTCAGAATATTCTTCCAATCCCAGGATTTGTGGAATTTGGTGGAGACTTTCTATACTAAAATACAAGACCAAAAGAAGTTTGATACACTAGAGAAAGATAAGAAAGATATACTGGTAGAGACTTGAAAGAAGGATCAAAAAGTATTCTATGCAAATTTTCAAGTCGTTGAAGAACCAATATTTGGAAAAATATCATGTGCGAATATAGCAAAAGAAGTATGGGACATTTTACAAAAATCCTGCAAAGGTGATGATCGTGTTAGATGAGTGCAGCTACAAACACTATGAGGTGATTTTTGGTCTTTATGCATGAATAACTCAATCACTTTTAGCTTACTTTGATCGAGTTGAATTCATAGTCAACCAATTAAGAGTCAATGGTAAAGAAATTCTAGACACTAGAGTCATAGAAAAGATCCTACTGCCTTTGACTACAAAGTTTGATTACAGTGTTGCAACAATTGAAGAATGACAAGATACATCAACCATGTCAATGGAGAGGTTGATGGGTTTGTCATGTTCACGCGAGCAATTGTTGAATTAGAAAGCCATAAGCTCAAGTCCTAAGCAAGTTTTACAAAGCATGGTAAATTACCAAAATCATGAAAGCCACCAAGGCAGTCGAGGTTATGGTGAATAAGGACAATGAAGAGGATGTAGAAAAGGTGGATATTCTAATTCCACTAACAAAGAAACATCAAGTGATAGAAATTTTCAAAAACATCAAGGAGGTTATAATAGAGTAGGTAACAAATCTAATGTTCAATGTTTTAAATGCAAAAAATATGGACATTATCAAAGCGAGTGCTATATTAAGATGCCAGATGAGTCTACGGAGCATGAAAATACCACAAAGGTGGAAGAGAACCTGGTGCTCGTGTGCAAATCATAGAAGCCAGATATGGAGTATATAGATACATGGTATCTTCATACTAGGCATAGTAATCACATGTGTGGAAGGAAAGAGCTTTTCTCATATTTGGATGAATTTGTATGTGGAGAAGTAAATTTCAAAAATAAATCCAAAATTTCCATTAGGGGCAAAGATGACATCAACATTAGATCCAAAGATAGTACAAATGTTACTATTATTAATGTTTATTTTATGCCACATCTTTATTAGAACTTATTGAGTATTAGCCAACTTTATTGAGTTTCACCCAGTTTTCTAAAAAAAGACACAAAATTGATATCCAGCATCGAGATTGTAGAATCAAAGGCAAAAATGGTAAAATGATTATAATAGTGTAGATGACAAAGAATCACATGTTTACTCTCACCTTGCAAATAGGAACATTGATGAATATTTCGATCATTTTGAAAGATGAAGAATGGTTGTGACATCTTCGGTATGGTCATTTAAACTTCCATAGGCTGAAATTATTGGCTCAGAAAAAGATAGTAATAGGCTTACCAGTAATTAAAGCTTATGATCAACAATGTGTAGGATGCATCCTTGGAAAATAGCATAGAAATTCCTTTCTAGTTGGAAAAGTTAGAACAACTAGGCAATATTTGGAGTTAGTGCACATAGACATCTGTGACCCAGTTGAGGTAGAATCACTTGGGCATAAAAGGTACATTTTAATCTTTGTTAATGATTTTACTAGAAAGACTTAGGTATACTTTCTTAAAGAAAAATCAGAGTTTGAGATATTTAAAGAATTTAATACTTTTGTAGAAAAACAAAGTCATAGTTATGTAAAAACCTTGAGATTTGATAAAGGAAAAGAGTTCACTTCAAATGAGTTTTCAAATTTCTACAAAAGCCAAGGGATCTAACATCAGTTAATAGCTAATTATACACTTCAACAAAATGGCATAGCTAAAAGAAAAAATAGAATAATTTTTGAAATGGTCAAGAGCTTATTGAAAGCTAAAACTCTACCAAAGCCTTTTTGGGTGGAAACTATTGCTTATGCTATATTTTATTAAACAAGTGTGACATAAAAAGTGTTCTTGGAAGAACCCCAGAAGAAGCATGGAGCAGTATCAAGCCTAAAGTCTTTTTCTTGTATGTATTTGGATGTTTTACATATTCACATATTCTAGATAAGTGAATAAAGAAACTAGATGTCAAAAGACAACAGTGCATTTCCATTGGCTACAATCAAGTGACCGAAGGTTACATATTATACAATCTTGTAACAAAAGAAGTGATTATGAATAGAGATGCCCAGTTCATTGAAGATGAAGCATGGGCATGGAATCAAAGATTTGAACAACAACAAGGTGTTATCATAAAAGATGAACCGAAGTCAATGGAAATAGAAAGATCTTCATTTGACAATTCATTCCCTAGAAGTTTTTTTCCATCAATAATAGTTCCAGAGACATCAAAGTGTCCTCAATGAACACTAGTGATGCCATCTCATTTGCAAGATTATGTGGTACATATGATAATAATCATGAAGATATATCCACTAATGAAACTATTGTGAACTTTTACCTATTTACAGATTGTGACCTAGTTTCCTATAAAGATGCGATAACTAATGAACAATGAATTAAAGCAATGCATGATGAGATTCATTCAATAGCAAAAATGACACATGGGAGCTAACTACTTTACCACCTGGGAAGAAACCTATTGGAGTCAAATGGGTGTACAAGACAAAGTACTCACCTGATGGTCAAGTGGATTGCTTGAAGGCAAGACTTGCTATTAAAGGCTATAGACCAAAGCTTGGAATTGATTACTTTCAAGTATTTGCACTAGTTGTCAAAATGGATTCTAATTGGATGATTGTAGCACTTACAGCTCAAAATCAATGAAAAATTCATTAGATGGATGTGAAATCATCATTTTTGAATGGCTTCCTTGATGATGAGTCTATGTTGAGCAACCACTTGGTTACATAAAGAAAGGACATGAGAAACAAGTTTACAGATTGAAGAAGGCATTGTGTGGGTTGAAGCAAGCACCTTATGCTTAGTATAGCTGGATTGATGCACACTTACTACAGCAAGATTTCCAAAAATGTTCTTATGAGCATACTCTATATATCAAGTCAAAACCTAATAGTGATCTCATTATTGTTTGTACTTATGTTGATGACTTGATATTTATAGGAAATTGTAAAGAGATGTTTGATGAATTTAAGGTGGCAATGACTAGTTAATTTGAGATGACAGATATGGAATTCATGCCCTTTTTTTAGGCATTAAAGTGTAATAGATTAATAATAGCATTTTTATTTCCCAATAGAAATATGCTAATGATATTTTGAAAATGGAGTTGCTTAAGCCAATCCGAACATCAGTTGTAGAATGGTTAGATTTGAAGAAGGAAGAAAGTGGAGAACTAATAAATCCTAATATTTCAAAAGCCTATTTGGTAGGTCTGAGATATCTAACTTGTACCAGACCAGATATCATCTATGGTGTGGAAATTATTAGTCGATTTGTGAAAGAAACTCACCAATCACATTTGCAAACAGCAAAACAAATTTTATGGTATGTAAGTAGTACCAATGATAATGAGATTTTTTACTCCTACTGTAACAATTTCAGTTTAATAGGATACATAGATAGTGATTGGGTAGGTGATGTGGAAACTCAGAAAAGCACTTCTGGGTATGTTTTCTTTCTTAGACAAGGATCTTTTTCATGGTCCTCAAAGAAACAATAGATTGTTGTGCTTTCCATAGTGAAAGCAAAGTATATGGCCACAGCTTCTGCAACATGTTAAGCAATTTGGCTTTGTAGGATGCTCAAGGAATTAATACATGAATGGGTAGGCCCAATAAAAGTTATATGTGATAATAAGTCTACTACTGCACTAGCCAAAAATCTAGTTTTCCATAAGAGAATCAAGCAAATTGGCATCAAGTATCATTATATTTGTGAGTTAGTAAAAAAATGGTGAAATTGAACAAGAATTTTGTAAGTCTACAAATTAAGTTATAGACATCCTAACAAAACCACTGAAGGAGGATGCATTCAAAGAACTGAAGATAATATTTTGTGTTATTTTAAAATTAAATTTAAGGGAGGGTCTTAAAAATAATCTAAATTAAATTTTTTTAAAAAAAGGATAAAGGCCAAAGCCATAAATTGTAGAAACTGAAACCTCAATTATAATATAATAAGGCTAGAGTTTGCAATAAGCCTTAGGTCTTTATTTTTGGAATGTTGTAGATAAAGGTTAGTGAAGATAAGGTTGACTTGTTGCAATAAGCCTTTAGCCTTTATTTTTAGAATGCAATGGATAAAACTTGGTGAAGATAATGCTAATTTGTTTGAATGAAGTTAACAATTCTATTCTTATCTTATTAGTCTAGTTTTACCTATAAATATAGTTTGTTTCAATTTTTGTAATGCAATCAAAAAGTGAGGAAGAGAAATAAGCTAGCAAGCTTGGAGTTAGATAGAGTGTAGTGTTTTTTTTGTGTATTGAGTTAAAGTTGTGATGAAAGAATTTTTCTTTTTTCTTTTTTTCTTTTGATTTTTACTTCCAATAGATTTGTATGTATTGCAAATCAAATGAACCAGTCTCAAATACATTTGTATTATAGTGAGCCTTAATTTAAGAGGTTATAATACATTTTTTTTGTCAACTAATGGGGTTTGAACCCATTTTGACTGCTTTAGTGAAATTTTTAAATGTTTAACGAACCAATCTCAAATACGTTTGCATTATAGTGTGCCTTAATTTAAGAGGTCATAATGCATTTTTTTTAACTAATGGGGTTTGAACCCATTTTGATAGCTCTAGTGAAATTTTTAAATGTTTCTTTTACCATTTGAATAGGTTTAGTTATATGTTTTCACCTTATTTCTTTCACTTTTTTGCAAGGTGATCTAATTGTTAGGTTTCTTAAAGCACACTAGGGGAAATAAAACTAAAGGACAAGCTCTTATCCTAGAAGGACATGAAGAAGCTTGAGAGTATCTTAGCCAAAGACCAAATGATGGATTACTTGTTCACTAGACATGCCGATTTTCAAGCCCACAAGAGTTCAACTTCAAAAGGCCATCCTTCTTCATAGGCTATAACTTTGTAATTTTGAGTTGAACTTTTAAACTTTTTCATGTAAATTCACCTTATTGAAGGAAGTTTTAATGAACTTTATGTAATGTTTGTACTTGATTCTTCACAATTTTCCATAGTTGAATGCTCAGTAGGCTACATATAATAGGTAACAAATCATTGTTTAACAAACATTAGTCAAGTTGAACATTGAGCAGGTCATAAGTGATAACTTATAGGTTAAACTAAATGGACCTAAATTAGCAAATTATGACATGATAAACTTATGTGAAAATGAATGCCTAGTAGGTTGCATGAGAGCTGTACCTCAGCTAGCACAAGTTGAGTGCCCAGGTAGGTTGCATGAAAGTCGTGCCTCAGCTAGCATGAATTGAGTGCCCAGGTAAGTGATAACTACATTATTTTGTATTTTTATTCTCTTTTTAATTAGTCTATTTATTATAATTTATGCCTTATTATGATTATTAATGCTGATATTTGTGTTTAGGATGATGAATTAGGAATTGGGAATAATTGAGCTTAAAAATTAAAAAATT
>JANHAO010015141.1:0-14962 GCA_026873985.1 Saraca asoca | reverse complement strand
TTTGAAAAAATAATATACAAATACATTTACTCTCAAATTCATATCATATAACCTCCTCTTCATATTTAATTTTTATGTGAAATATTTTTCAAAATTGAATAATTTATTTATCAAATTTGATCACTTGCGAGATACGATCCTTCTCTCCGCCCAGTAGGTTTAGGACTTTCTTCAAACACTCTTCCTCCCATTTTTCCTCTCTTTAAAACCCTTCTTTGATTCCTTTCCCCACCTGTTAGCTTCGCCTCCAGTCCAAGATTCTCTCTCGCTCTCCAGTTTGGAACTGAGAAACTGTAATGAGCTTCACCATGGAATCAATTTCCTTGTTAAACCCTAAACTCACGGCCTATGGCTCAATGCTGTCGAAGAAGGCTGCCCAGTGCTTGAAGTACGAACCTTTAGTCAGAACTCGCGGTTGCACAGTTTCTGTTGTCTCCAACGATGTTTCTTCGAAAGGTTTTCGTGCTGGTTTTGTTAGTCTTAATCTAAGGAGGCCTCGAACACCATTAATTGTCGCTTTTGCAGCTCCTCACGAAGACTCTGTAAGATAATCAAATTAAAATGATGAATTTTGTGGTTTGGTTATGTCAGGCTCTTGATTTCCTCAGCCATTATTCTTTGAGTGACTCGAGAATTGGGTTTTGTGGTTGAACGGCATTTTGCAATATATTTACAATATTCTGTTGGTGAAAATTAGTGCTTGTTGGCATTGAGTTTCTAGTTACCGCTGTGAGAGTTTTTTGATTGACGTTTGGAGTATACTATTCTTATTTCTTAATAATATCAATGATTTCCCAATGCCCATCTTGATGGCGATAATTATTTTTTATTAAAATTTCTTGAAGAATTTGCTACTTTTGGGGTTTACATTGTATCCTGTCTACTAGTTAAAATGATTTCTTTCCATGCTAGTTGGCTACCTGAGTATGATTTGTAAACCAATTCAAATTTATATGCATTTGTTGAAGTTTGAAACTAGTTTTCACTTAAAACAGTCATAAATGTGTTTCCAATTTGCCAAGCGGTTCCTTATTATGTTTTTTTCATATCAATTAGCTTCAGGGATTTGATATTCAAAGTCATTCGATTGTCTGTTCTTTTTGAATTCAGAGTGCTCTGGTTTTTTATATAATTTTTTATTCTTTCTGATGCTGTTAAGTGTGAAAATCATGAGCCCTGGGTTCTTCCTGGAGAAGATCATGACCGTTGGCAATTTGTGTAGAGCAAGGCGCTAGTGAAATTTCTAGTAAAGTTTCTCTTCCTATCTTTCGTTCAAAGGAGAAATAGCTTCGTTTTTTAACACCTAGATCAGGGTTGTGGCCCAACTTTTGGTGACCTATCCAATCCATTTGATCACTACTTTCTGTGTAAATTGCCGTAAAGATTTCAATTTTATAATTTAGTTCTATAATTTTAGTTTGTTCCTTTTATAAACAAAGCATGACAGCAATGAGAAGCCAATGTTTTAACTTCTTAATGATAGCAAATCTATGCACAGGCATGCATGCACATAATTCATTTTGGGCAACATGCATCAGGAGTTCCTTTATCCATAATGCGATCTTGAATTTAACTTATGAAAGCAGTCTTCCTGCTAATCTGGATTGGAACTGTATACTGATATTTCTTATGTACTTAAAATTTCAAAGCATCAAAAACTTGAAGTGGAGAAGGATAAGGATGATCCCTATATTGGATCTGAAGAATCACAGGAAGAATGGAAACAAGCTCTAGATAACTTCAGAGAACAAGCCTCCAAAATTCAAAACGTTTCTCAAGAAGCATATGAAATATATTCTAAGAAGGCCATCATCATTTTGAAAGATACAACAGAACAGTTGAAGATACAAGCAGATAAGGTGAGGTATGATTTGAGTGTGGCAGCAAAGGAAATTAGTGAAGAAGGCAAAGAATATCTCACCACAGCTACTGAGAATTCACCTGAACCAGTGAAGGAGATTGTTGAGACATTTACCTCCCCAACTAATGATCTTAATGACATTTCTGGAGTTCAGGACTTCTATGTTGGTATACCTTATGGTACGTATTATGTTGCCTTCTGAATTTCTTTATAATATGCTGAAGCTAAGACGAGAGTCATTTGAACTTAAGCTAGTATTTGATACGTATAACAGATGCTATGTCATCAAGTGGTTTTCTAAACATGTCCTAAGAGGAATAATATGATTTGAATTAACATATGCAGGGTGTTCCTTGTCGCTTACTTTCCTTTCCTAAAAAATGCACAGTTGAATATTTATATGATGTTCCTATTATTTGTAGGTTTATATTTATATGGTATTACTATTATTTGCAGGTTAATATTTATAAGGTATATCTATTATTTGCTGGTTAATATTTATATCGTATTTCTATTCTTTTCAGGGTAATATTTATATGGTATTCCTATTCTTTGATGTTAATTTTTATATGGTATTCCTATTACTTGCAGGTTTGATCCTTTCTCTTGGTGGCTTTCTTTCTTTTATGGTCACAGGATGCATTGCTGCTATTAGGTTTGGGTTGATTTTGGGTGGGGTTCTTTTGGCTTTAAGCATTTCAAGTCTTAAATCATATAAAAGAGGAGAATTCTCACCTCTAGCTTTGAAGGGGCAAGCAGGTATTATATGAAACTTCTACAGTTTGCTTGTTGGTTGGTCAAAACAGAAAATATACTGTCTACTAGAAATCTAGAATTACAAAAGTAGAAAAGTTGTAAAAATGCAAAATAAATACTGACTGTCTGCAAGAAATTCTGCAATACCATCAAGCTGAAAATTTTATTTTTATTGAAAAAGAAACTTTTATAGAAGGGAAACATGGAACAAAAGAAGAGGACAAGGAATCCTCATAAAGAAAAAAAGATTATCAAGATAAAGCTGATGTCAAATTCCTATGCAAATCAGAAAGAGACAACCCTCTAAGTAACAATTGGCTTTTAGAAGAGAAGCTACAAACAAAACCCTATCCCACAATAGAAAACTAGTTTGGGCTTGATTTCTAAAAATTCTAGCATTTCTTTCCAACCAAATGCACCATATGACAGCAAAATGAGCACAATCCCAAGCAGCCTTTTTGGCAATATTACTCCCAAAACTTCTGAAATTAGTGGGCAAAAAGCTTCCCAAATTATCCGGATAAACCCAATAGATATCAAACAATGAGAATAACTTGCTCCACAACTCCCAAGCTATAACACAATGAAGATACAAATGATTACTTTTAGGAAATGAACTTACTTAAAATGTTAAAATATATTGATAAGACTAGCAACATAAATTAGCAGTGATAAGTTGGAGGTTATTTGGTTACATTCTGAGAGGACTGGCTAGCATATATTAATTTATTGCTTGATTGGAATATATAGTTGACATATTTTAATAGTTTGATTAAGTGGAAATGCCTTTAAGTAGCAGTTGGTAGGCAAAAGCAGAAAGCGATATACTTGGTAAAATTATTATTAATAATGTTCAAAGAAGAATATTGTTATTGTTTTGATTGTTCAAGTTGTGTTACTATTGCCAATTTGCTGCAGTAAGTTTTCAGAAACTTTTGTATTCAATCCATTATCTGGATTTATTTTGTCAGATCCCAGGTTTCTACATTTGATTTTGTTTCCTGTGTGAAGGAAACTCAGATTTGCTTATGACTATTCGATTTATTTGTTGCCATTGCAGTTTACCTCCCTGACCTTTTGGGGTTGGTTGTGATGCCCTTTATTTATAAAATGAAGCACCTCATTACCCAGATATTTTCCCTTTATGGCACATTGCTACTTATTGTTCAATTTTGGGGTTAGAAGTTAGAACTAATAAATGAGCAAGCTCCTAATATGCTAGTGTATGTGATGTGATCTTTTTCTCAGCAACTGATAGAAAAACTATGGAAATTGGTCAGTCTGCCCAACCCCGTGTGATTGTCATATGCACTGTTAAAAATAGTCCTTATTTAACTGAATAATTAAATGGGGGCAATCTGCCTGATAAGAAAATATGGGGTTGGCAAAGTGGTCTATTTTGATAGAGAGAGGAGCACTCTAATTTTCTCATCCGTGAATTCACAGCTTTTTCCTAGCTATTTATTTTCTTCTAGACTCTTTGAGGAATTCAAATTTTTTCCAATTCATTTCTGTTTTATTTTACATCTTAAAGTATCAGCTGGCAAAGTCAATCAGCACTATGTGCATGACCTTAGTAATACTGATTTGCATTTGGTTTACTAACTGGTACACAGAGGATGGTGTGGAATCTTGGCTTCTCTATATAGATGATCCCTTGATTTGCTTTGGTCTGTTTTTGTACACTACGGGTGTTGCAAATATCCAAAATACTGTCTACTACTTAACTATGGCTTTGAAAGGACAAACAATGTGGTATATAAGTTATCGTCAGATGCATGATGTATATGCATGATAGCGTTTCTGTCATTTAAATTCCAGCATAAGACACTTGCATTGAAAATGTAGTTATGATTTTCCTTTGATTTCTTCCTGATCTTGAAGCTTACTCTTGATTGTGGGACTTGCAGCAATAGCAAGTATATTATTTTTGCGGGAGTTAAGCTTAATAGCCAAGGTAAGACAATGTATATATGCAGTATTTATTATAAGATAGTAGTATTTGTATGAAAAAGAATGTTTCTGAAGGTCGCTTACTCAACTATAAAACTTGTACAACTTTGAAATTTCTGATAGTTTCTATTATTCTTTTGCTTTTGCCAGGGATCATCATTCATAACTTATTTCACTGCCCTGATCAGGTTCTTGATTTTTTGTTCTTGTTAAAGTGTTGTATGAACTTCTTGTATCTTCATTTTGGAAAAATAACCACCGTAATTTTTTTGTATGTAAATGTTAGGAAGCATGCCTCTCTAATGAAAAAGTGCCTCCTTGGTGAAATTAACTGGAGGGTGGTTCCATATTGTGCAATATGAAAAATTACTGATCATCTCTGTCACTAGCTGCTGTTTCAAGTATAGGAGAAACTTAGTCGAGATTTCAATATTTGTTTGATTAGATCTGCCTTATGAAGCTACAGCTGCTTCTTTTGTAGTCAATATTTCTTTTAACAAATTTGTTTCGCCCATTGCAGTGGTGCAGTAGTAGCATTTTATGTCTACAGAATGACATTGAACCATAAACAGCCAAAGGGCCCAAGCTTGGAAAGTGGAGCAGAAAGTTAGTTTATTTTAATGAGGTTAGTATGTCAATTTTTCCTGGGTGATGTGTAATTCAATGTCTTTTGAATGGATCTTCTATTTTGAAGTACTTGACGTACTTAAATTCCTGTATGCCACTTGCAGTGGCAGAAATTAGAGAGCTGCATCAAGAGCGTGCTTGGCACACAGATGTAAGCTCTAAGATGGTCAGTCGGGGTAACTTTTGACGCATTTTTTTCATTAAATTAGTTGTGGGTTGGGATAATCAGGATGAAATATTTACTGAGCACTATGGTTTTGTGCATGGAAATACCACGCTTGGAGACCCCAAATGTTGTTCGTTTATACTTTCAACATGTAATATCGTTGTCAGAATAAATTTAGGTGTCATACTACAAATTCCCTCAAGAGGGGAGATCATGACCTATACCTACTTGGTTCTATCGGCTTTTCTGTTGCCACCAAGTTTATATTGACCTTTGATCCCCTAAACAAAATAACAAAAATTGAAGCCGAATCATGTTCTTTCTGAATTCAGTTAAAATGACATAACTCTTGTACCATGAATCTCATTTCCTAGCATCTCCAAATGACTTGCAACTTTCATACGAGGATCCATGTAGTAAGTAACATATCTTCTGTTTATAAACTAAGCAAGAAATTGAGAGAATGTAACTTTGGAAGAACCTTTCATCTTAAAACTACCAGTGCCAAGAGCATATTAACTATAGAAATCTTGATCCAAAAACGTTCTTTTTTGTTTTTCTCTCGTACAGAATCAGTTTTTCTGATTATTTTGACCAACATGGATTCCAAATGCTACTCCCACGGGAAAAGCAAAACGAGAAACGAGAAAAATCACATAAAATAAGTTTGCCCTTTGAGCTAACTTCAATATCAACTTCACATGATGCATATCTTCAAAATTTAACCAACAGCAAAGCGATGTCGAAGATTATAAATTTACAAGAAAAAAAAATACGTTTGATTTCTATTTATAATTTATTCAGGTTTGGTTTAAAATATTACAAAAAGGTAATATATTTATATTGTTAATGCATTATCTATTTGTGTTAATATTTACATCATTAATATTTTGTTCATATGTATTTTCTAAAATGTAGCAAGTTTTCTTACATATTAATTATATGTTTCTAATTAATTCTAATTTGACCATTGATTTCACTCTATTATTTTCATTTTTTTCTTCCATCTAAATCTTAAATCCTAAGAAAAAAATTTACCTTTTATTTCTAAGGAATTTTTTTAGATTTCAGATTTAAACAAAATAAACAATTAAGCATGATGAAATATAATTAAAATCAAATTAAAATTAATTAAGGATACATGACTTAACAGATGGGAAAATTCATTAGATTTAAACATGAAATTAACGTAACAAATGATAAAATCCATTAAATTTAAACGAAAAATTAATATAATTGTGTAAATCATAAGTTGCTTGTTTGTAACACTTGATGGACAAAATGTTAACAATATAAACAACATATTACCTATTCACAATACATATGGATAAATTAAAACTAGGAGATCATACAATCAGTAAATACAATACATTTTTCCCATTTTACAAAAACTATTACCTCAATAGTGACCAAAAGGGCATGAGCTTCACATGGTTACTATATCATAAAAGATGTTAGGGCACTTCTATGTCATAAAGATGTTAGAGCACACCAGCAGGCAACAAAATATGAAAGCTCTATAATTTACAACGTTAATAACAAAGGTTATAAATCATCCACAGAAAGGAAAAGATATGCATATACGCATTACGGGAAGGATGGCGCTGAATAGCGGTAGAGGATGCCCCATCCTAATAACTCATCCTTCCTCTTTGCAACATCTAGATATCATTACGTCCATGGTTAGTGACCTCTGGTTGATTATCCAAAGGCATGTACTGAGCCATAATTGAACGTATCTCGGAATCCATATAGCTCTGCACAATATTAGCAAAGGGGAAATAAAACCACCTCATTAATTTTAGGATTCCTATGCCTAAATATTCTAAATAACAAGATTTCGAAACATAAAAAAAAGAACACATCTTGCATAATTCATCAACTATCCAACTGTCCAAATATGGCATCGGTGTGAGTAACCATTTGAATCAAATCTAATATCAGAACAGAGGCACTTCAATTAAACACATAGTTCTAGATACAAGTGAAGCTTGATCTCTCTCAAGTTCTAAAATTTTGAACCGAAGCTCAACTGAATGTCACTTGAACTAAAGGTTTGACATGAATGCTTCTCACCTACATCTGCGCTATACATTTCTTATTAAAGGCATAATGTTAAAGGATAACAAAATGTACCTGGATTCTGTACTTGTAAAATGCATATCCCCCAGCAGCAGCAGCAGCCACAATGAAGATTAACATCCAAGCAAAACCCCCATTGATTACCGTAGTTTTATATTTACCTGCATTTAAAAGAGATGAACAAGAGTGATAAATAATGAGTTTGTCACAGAGAAACTTAGAAAGGCCAAAACAAATAATAGAAGGCTCACCAATACACATATCATTTTCTCGCATGTAGAACAAACCACCACTGCAGCTGCACTCATAACTCCCCCAGGTATTTTTGCATTTGCACTCTGGACACTGGCAGGCCAATTTCTCTTTGCACTCATCCACATCTGCAGCACAATTGTAACACAATAAAAGAAGAAAATAAGTTTTTTCAAATAGCTAATTGCATGATTAATTAGTATTTAAAGAATGCACATTCTGCAATGATAAACTACTAGAAGTAGCTATTTAAGTCGTGACTTCTTTGGCATGCATTCTTCATTCACAGGAGACCTTGAATGACTAAACCATACATAGAACGGCAATTACCTTCACAGGAGTGGAGCCCATCGCCTTTGAACCCAGGTGGACACTTGCAACCTTTTGTATGATCATCCTGTAATTATAAAAAATAAAAAAGAAGAGTAAATTACTCTGACCTCCCCTATACTTCGCCTAAATTACATGGACTTCCCCTGCAGTTTACAGATTGATTTTCTTCCTCTATCCCTACTTCCCTCCCAAATGAAAGGAACATCAGAAGCATAAACATATACATGTGGATACATATAATTACTAACCATACAAGCGGAATAAGTCCTTCCACCTCGAGTATCCTTCCAACAACCTCCATTGTTGATTTCACACCGCAAGGCTCCTGAAGCTGTTAATATCAACAAGTCCATTAATTTGAAGCACATAACAGAACAAAATTGTAAATTCATATGGAAGTAATTAACATGAATGGGATCTTACCAACCCCCTACCAAAATAATTGCATCGGCAGAGAAAAAAAAAATTAAGCAAGTCTGAGAGTCCTGATACATTTTTCATTCATCATCCATGGGAAATGTGGAAACATGGAAAGGCAGCTATTAACCATTAGCATAAATTAGTAAAATGCAATCTAAAATATTAAATGACACCAAATTCAGAAGAAGCAACCAAACATTCCATTTCATATTTTTGAAATTTTGAGCATGAAAATAATTCATTTAAATTTGAAATCAAAGTAATTTACCTTCACAATGTGTATATCCATCACCAACAAACTTCACACCTTGAACAATAGGGCATTCACACACTCTTCCTCGGAATGTATCCTAAAACAAAAATATTCAACATGGCTAGAATCAGACAACCAGACCCTGTGAAATATAAACTACATAGAAATATTTTCTCCAAAAAAAAAAAAAAAAAAGCCTGACACGGTTCAGTCAACCAAATACCCTGCATGCAGTAATGTTAGCAGATTTGTCTTGCCAGCAACCACCATTGTTTTCCAAACACTCATTTGTTTCCATATCTGCACAGAATAATGAGCCAAATAATTCTTCGGTTCTGAACAAGATACATATTTAATCACTCAATTGCAAATACAAAATTTCCATCTTCATGACTATAAAGCTGATTATAAAACAAGCATGTTTACACAGCCTGTTAAAGATAAATAATTCTCACAAAAACACATTTTCTGACATTCAGACCATTGTTCAGCATGTGAGATTTTAAAGTGTAAAATACATTCATAGAAAGGGATGGTTTTTCTTTGTTTCAAACATGATCAGAGATCAATGACCTCTTCTTTTTGGATTCCTTTGGGATCTCCCTGTTGAAAATAATAATTTTAAAATTTCTGTATGTCTAAGTTCATGTGTCCTTTAGCTTCTACTATTCAAGTTCATTGTGTGTTGGTATGTACCTTGAATAGTTGAATGTGAAAGTTCATGTATTGAGATTAGAGTAATTCATAAATAGTGAACTTCGTGTAACCAGTTGTCAAAGGGTCCCTTAGGATGGCTATATATACACTGTTGTATTTGGTCATTTAATCAAATGAGTCAGATTAAAACCTCTTATTACTTTCCTCCTCTTGCAATTGTTTTTAGAGCTTGGTTCATTAGTGTTGAGAGATGGCCCCCAATGGAAGAACCATTACCAATTTCCTTGTCCTACAAAAGAGAATTAGGATCATTCATGTTTTTGCATTAAGGTATTGCATATTGCATAGGGTGTTTGGGTGAGTGTAGTAACAGGCTATACCTCACCACTAGTTGAGGCTGCTTTGACTCAAAACCAAAAGGATGCTATAACAAATACAAGACAGAATAATCAATTAGCTCTCACCATAATCCATTAAGGTTTTTGGATGATTTGACCAACCGGAAAGCAAGCTCGGGAGAATTTGCAAAAAGCTTTTCAAGGAGGAAAAGAAAAAGGAGGAAGTGGAAAAGAAGGAAGAAAAAAGGAGACCATGAAAATTTTGGACGTTGAGACGTTGGATTTGATGAAAAAACTAACTACTTGGAATTGTGCAGTCCAAGAAGAGACAACCTATGATTTGTCTCGTCTAGTTGAAGAGGAAAGAGAGGAGACCACATACCCTATGAAAGAAGATGTTGAGTTTGAAGAAACAACTTGGAGTTTATAGTCTATGAAATCATTTCTTTGGTTTCTCGGAAGATGAAGAGGCTGCAGTCATGGATAAGGATTAAGAAGACAATGATGAGAGAAGAAATCAATAGACTAGAGGATGTGGAAGAGCAAGAGGAAGACAAAAATGCGAAAGATAAGCAATGGAGTGTAGACATAAATGAAAAGATCAAATTTAATGAGAATAAAAAAACTTGGCCGTAACCCAAGGGTTATGCAGCTATTGAATCAAGCTAGTGTTCAAAATGATGAACAATGCTTTAGGAGATGCAGAGAGGTGCAAAGAAATGCTTGTTGCTGAAAGTCACAAGCAAAGGCTAGATTGTGAGAAGGTCTCTGTACTTGCTTTCAGAGAGCACTTTTGAAGAGTTTTTGAATACCCCTGAAGTTTGATGATTTTGGATTTCTTGAAGTGAAGAAATTTTAAATAAAATTAAGGGGGAGTAATCAAGACAATAATTTTAGAATGTCTATATATCTAAGTTCATGTGTCTTTTAGTTTCTAGTACTTGAGTTTATTATTTGTTAGTATATACTTTGAATGTGAAAGTTCATGCATTTAGATTAGAGTAATTTATAAATAGTGAGGTTCATGTAACTAGTAATTAAAACCACTTCCAATATTCCTCCTCCAGCATTTCTATTCTCCCTAAGGTTATGTTTGGAGTCACAATCAGTCAAGAGGCGAGTCCAAAATTCACTTGTTTTAAATAGCTGTCTAAAATGGGCAAAGAAAAAGGAAGAGCTGGGGTAAAAGAAGTCTTCAATTTTAAGATTTATACTATTTCCTCACCCATTACTATACGAGATAAAGAAGCCAAGCCAAGAAATTACCCACAACACTTGAACTAGTTATGTGATGACAGCTAAACTCCAGAGATAGGAGATATTTCCACTTTTCTTTAGTAGGCCACCTTGGGGGCTCCATGGAGAAAATATACAAAAGAAATGAAATAATGACCTGGAGTTAAACAGACTTCTGGCTCAGTGGTCTCTTGGAAACCTGCACAGATTGCCTTGAGAACTGGTCCTTTTTCTAACTTACCTAGAAGCAGCAATAGGGATACATCATAAAACAGGATTTAATTCAATATCCGTTAAGATATCCAGATTAGTTGCCTCAAACCTCTATACTGTCTGTTGTTAATAACAAGTGTTGGCAGTATAGTTACATCACCACGAGAGCCCTTGCCAATCTGGATACAAAATTGAAAAATATGCAGTTGATTATAAGACACAATGGCCTAACAAAGGAAACAGGGACAACAGGAATTTGCATTTTTAATTTAGAAGGCCAACCTGTGTATCCTGTTCTGCCTTAAGAACAGGATTATCAGCATCTGCATGAGGATCTCCAACACAATCTTTAATTTTCTTCAAATCAACACCTGTGAAATAGACAAAAAATAAAAAGAAAAAGAAAAGTGAACTAACATAGCTTAAAAGGATACCAGAACAACAGAGATAACAAAGGACCATGCAATTAAATTTTTTTCAAAAGAAAAGGGAAATGCTATTAATTGATGGATACAAATTGCTTTTGCTCCCTATATTTATCCTTGTTTAGGCCTTCGAAAAAAAAAAAGTGAATTCCAGGGATGTTAAATCAATAGAAAAGCGCACATATTAGGCCAACGAGGCTGATGTCAGCCAAGTTTTTGCTAAACGTTCAAATCAAACACCATAGAAAATGCAAACCTCTTGCAAAGTGAATGCAAAAACGCATGGATCCTTTTTACCTACCAAGAGATTTAATTACTTCATCTGAGCATTCTTCAGTGTACTTATTCTCTTTCATTGGGCAACGGATGGAAAAGTCAGTCACATAGTCCCACCAGCGCCAAGGCTTTCCACTTTCATTTGCCACTTTAAAGAAGCAAGCTTGGCGTAAGTTTTGAACAACAACATCTTTTCCATCATACCCTCTACTGAAATCTTCCTCAGGATCTGGAGCACAATACCTTCCATGGTTTATGCACTGAGATTTGCACTGTTTGCTCAAGATAAATGCTTCCGGGCAATACCAAGTGATGTAGTGAGGGGTAAACTGAGTGAACCCTTTCTGCTCAAGTAACTGAGCTATGCCTTTAAAGTTCCTTGCAAAATTGATTTGAGTATCACACTTTGGCCCACACTCATCATTGCTATTTGTCCAAAATTCATACTCAACTCTATCATCAGGATGTGGAACAGCCTCCCTCCAATCAAGATTTATGTTCACCATCCCTCCACTTGAGAGAGCGTTCTTGATGCTATCCCCCAGGGATTTGCTGATAAGGACAGAAGCAATACTAATCTTCTCCACATAATCGTCATTTGCTTTCGCTTCTTCAGGAGTGTCCATGGTAATCAATGCTTCTGTCTTGTCATCTGCAACAAGAATAGCTGCTGCTCCACCATTCTGTGCATTCCACGCCTTTGAAGTGAAGTAGCAATCTACCAGGATGGCAAAAGAAAGATTACAATATGACAGATAATATTATAAACCTGCAGTGTTTTGCTTTTCCTTTCTCTTTTTGTGGTTGAATATTTTGAGCAAATATCCTTAAGACATCAGCAGTCTGGCACTATCTGATCTAGGTAGTTACAATTTTTGTGATTTAGGTAGTGAAAAGCGGCACGATGATAAATTGGGTACCAAACCCGAAAATACAACTTTTTTTATTTGTTATCGCTCTACGACAGCAGTACGCTTGCCAGCCCTTATCCAAAGAAAAAGAATGTACACACAAACTCAAATGCACAGCTGTGCAGTCTAGACCTCTGGATTGAATGTAAGTCTAACACTACAAGTTTTTTACAGTAAGTTTCAGGAAACTTGTTACATTTTATTGGTTAAAGCTCTAAAACAAACGCAGATACTTTACATAACTTCTACTGTCTTTTTCTCCTCTTGAATATTCACAAACTGATTAGATTAATAAGTATACCTCCTCGATCGACTAGAAGAAAGGTGGGATAGCGTCCAGACTTGATCTTGAATGGAGTATCCACATCTTCAAAGCTCTTGCATCCCTTTTGATTCACCTTTGGATACACCACAGACCCGATCATGGCTCCTCCATACTTGGGTACCCCAAAATTCCCAATTGCGCACTCATATATACCCTTCAAGGATTCAGGAGAAGTGACTTTTAAACTGTTCTTCTCAACCACAAATCTACCCAGACAAAACCCACAAAGCAAAATCCAAATACACACCAAAAGACTAAGCTTTTCACTCATCTTGCTGCTGAACTCTAAATTGTTTCGGTAATAAAAAAGTATTCCTTCTTATTGATTCTTTCAGGACAAATCTAGAACTCAAATTGCATTGAATTTGATACCCATTGACGTCAAGTTCTGTAAATTAAGCACTTAGTGTGCATTATCTATCTAATAAATCAAACCCAGGTCGCCAAAAATAAAAATTAAGCTACAAAAAAGCTGCCTTTGCTGCTTCATTAAGATTCCTGGGTGCACGAGACGACTGAAGAATGGAGCAATGCGTATGAGGGGAGAAAGGCACAGAAAGAAAATTAAGAAATGGACAATACAGTGTAATGGGTAGACGTGTTGGTTACGGTTCAACGGTAATTGCAATCCTTTTCTTGTTGTAAGAAAATCATTCACCATGGTCCATGGGTTAAGCATTTTTTTTGGGATGCTAATCAAACATCCTAAGATCAATTATAAAGTTAATAATTAATCACCCAGAAGAAGACACTTCAAAGGGGCTTAAACTTATGGATTTTGTAGTTTGTTAAAATTTATTGGAAAACGTTCCTTTCTTATATGAGATAGCTTCTGTATTTTATTAAAACTTACTTTATATAAAAAGAAGTGATTCCATCAATTTTCTTAATTTCTTTTATTATCATTATAAAAATTTTCATATTTTATTAAATTTTATGTAATAAAAATAAAAATAAAAATAAAAAAGCCATTTAGTTTACAGAAAATTTTATAAAAAATAAAAAATACTTCGTTATTTAATTAATCATTAATTATTAATTATAAATAAATAAATAAATTTTGTTATACAACAGTGAAAGTCATACATGTGAATTCTAGGTAATCCAGCAACATAATAGAATTCCTTTGAAAAAAAAATTAAATAAATGCATTTGTGAAGGAAATTTAAGCATGAAGCACGTGGGCGGGCTTTGCAGGAAAAGTGTGACGTTTGGGCTACCGTGGGCCCCAATAAAATTGAGATGATTTAATCGAAGTGATTGCTGTGTTGTCATTTACAAAGGCGACACGCTGATAGATGGTGCTCACTTTAAATGCCCTACATACAAACAAGCCCATCAGAACACCTGGCACGGCTACATTTCTCTTGGTGACAAGTGGCAACACAACTTGTAGATATGATTGGGCTTCCCTCTGGGCTGGCCCAGATTCTTCTGCATCACTGTTACGCCCATTAATTGCCTTTAATCCTTGCAGGACTTTGTTAAAGCAAAGGTTTTGCAATAAAAAGCACACATAGTTGCAGAAAATTCTTCACACTTGTTTTCAAGTCTTCAATTTTGGCCTTTTATCCCACACCCGCGTGGCATTCAAATGGTTGGCTTTATTGAAAGTATACATGGGACGGTTGCTTGTTTGGCATTCTTAATCTCATAGAGCACTTTTGGTGTCTTACTTAAAAATATTTTGCACTTATGAAGCATATATTTTTTCAATCTGCATATCTAATAAGTTATTTCCTTGAAAGTTCATTCTTTAATATATATTTTACTATACACCTTTTGACTAGTACATTTGCCTAAATTCTTCCTCCTTCAATGACCATGTCCTTTAGAAAGTTAAAGTGCCAATTTGGGCCATACTATTCATGACTTTAG